>CAMPDV010005350.1:0-27420 GCA_946699065.1 Loxodes magnus
ACTCCTTAAAACAGAAATTCTATTATCTTTTCTTACTTTACTTCTTCACTTTTCTAAATACTTATTACTTCTCAAAGCATACTCCTTAATACTGAAATTCTATCTTCTTTTCTTACTTTACTTCTTCACTTTTCTAAATACTTATTACTTCTCAAAGCATACTCCTTAATACTGAAATTCTATCTTCTTTTATTACTTTACTTCTTCACTTTTCTAAATACTTATTACTTCTCAAAGCATACTCCTTAAAACTGAAATTCTATTATCTTTTATTACTTTACTTCTTCACTTTTCTAAATACTTATTACTTCTCAAAGCATACTCCTTAATACTTAAATTCTATTATCTTTTCTTACTTTACTTCTTCACTTTTCTAAATACTTATTACTAATAAAAGCATACTCATTAAAACTGAAATTCTATTATCTTTTCTTACTTTACTTCTTCACTTTTCTAAATACTTATTACTTCTCAAAGCATACTCCTTAATACTGAAATTCTATTATCTTTTCTTACTTTACTTCTTCACTTTTCTAAATACTTATTACTTCTCAAAGCATACTCATTAAAACTTAAATTCTATTATCTTTTATTACTTTACTTCTTCACTTTTCTAAATACTTATTACTTCTCAAAGCATACTCCTTAATACTGAAATTCTATTATCATTTATTACTTTACTTCTTCACTTTTCTAAATACTTATTACTTCTCAAAGCATACTCATTAAAACTGAAATTCTATCTTCTTTTATTACTTTACTTCTTTACTTTTATAAATACTTATTACTTCTCAAAGCATACTCCTTAAAACTGAAATTCTATTATCTTTTCTTACTTTACTTCTTCACTTTTCTAAATACTTATTACTTCTCAAAGCATACTCCTTAAAACTGAAATTCTATTATCTTTTCTTACTTTACTTCTTCACTTTTCTAAATACTTATTACTTCTCAAAGCATACTCATTAAAACTGAAATTCTATTAATTTTCTTACTTTACTTCTTCACTTTTCTAAATACTTATTACTTCTCAAAGCATACTCCTTAATACTGAAATTCTATCTTCTTTTCTTACTTTACTTCTTCACTTTTCTAAATACTTATTACTTCTCAAAGCATACTCATTAAAACTGAAATTCTATTATCTTTTCTTACTTTACTTCTTCACTTTTCTAAATACTTATTACTTCTCAAAGCATACTCCTTAATACTGAAATTCTATTATCTTTTATTACTTTACTTCTTCACTTTTCTAAATACTTATTACTTCTCAAAGCATACTCATTAAAACTGAAATTCTATCTTCTTTTCTTACTTTACTTCTTCACTTTTCTAAATACTTATTACTTCTCAAAGCATACTCATTAAAACTGAAATTCTATTATCTTTTATTACTTTACTTCTTCACTTTTCTAAATACTTATTACTTCTCAAAGCATACTCATTAAAACTGAAATTCTATCTATCTTTTCTTACTTTACTTCTTCACTTTTCTAAATACTTATTACTTCTCAAAGCATACTCCTTAAAACTGAAATTCTATTATCTTTTCTTACTTTACTTCTTCACTTTTCTAAATACTTATTACTTCTCAAAGCATACTCATTAAAACTTAAATTCTATTATCTTTTATTACTTTACTTCTTCACTTTTCTAAATACTTATTACTTCTCAAAGCATACTCCTTAATACTGAAATTCTATTATCATTTATTACTTTACTTCTTCACTTTTCTAAATACTTATTACTTCTCAAAGCATACTCATTAAAACTGAAATTCTATCTTCTTTTATTACTTTACTTCTTTACTTTTATAAATACTTATTACTTCTCAAAGCATACTCCTTAAAACTGAAATTCTATTATCTTTTCTTACTTTACTTCTTCACTTTTCTAAATACTTATTACTTCTCAAACTGAAATTCTATTATCTTTTCTTACTTTACTTCTTCACTTTTCTAAATACTTATTACTTCTCAAAGCAAACTGAAATTCTATTATATTTTATTACTTTACTTCTTCACTTTTCTAAATACTTATTACTTCTCAAAGCATACTCCTTAATACTGAAATTCTATCTTCTTTTATTACTTTACTTCTTCACTTTTCTAAATACTTATTACTAATAAAAGCATACTCCTTAAAACTGAAATTCTATTATCTTTTCTTACTTTACTTCTTCACTTTTCTAAATACTTATTACTTCTCAAAGCATACTCCTTAATACTGAAATTCTATTAATTTTCTTACTTTACTTCTTCACTTTTCTAAATACTTATTACTTCTCAAAGCATACTCATTAATACTGAAATTCTATCTTCTTTTATTACTTTACTTCTTCACTTTTCTAAATACTTATTACTTCTCAAAGCATACTCCTTAAAACTGAAATTCTATTATCTTTTCTTACTTTACTTCTTCACTTTTCTAAATACTTTTTACTTCTCAAAGCATACTCCTTAAAACTGAAATTCTTTTATCTTTTCTTACTTTACTTCTTCACTTTTCTAAATACTTATTACTTCTCAAAGCATACTCCTTAAAACTGAAATTCTATTATCTTTTCTTACTTTACTTCTTCACTTTTCTAAATACTTATTACTTCTCAAAGCATACTCATTAAAACTGAAATTCTATTATCTTTTCTTACTTTACTTCTTCACTTTTCTAAATACTTATTACTTCTCAAAGCATACTCATTAATACTGAAATTCTATCTTCTTTTATTACTTTACTTCTTCACTTTTCTAAATACTTATTACTTCTCAAAGCATACTCCTTAAAACTGAAATTCTATTATCTTTTCTTACTTTACTTCTTCACTTTTCTAAATACTTTTTACTTCTCAAAGCATACTCCTTAAAACTGAAATTCTTTTATCTTTTCTTACTTTACTTCTTCACTTTTCTAAATACTTATTACTTCTCAAAGCATACTCCTTAAAACTGAAATTCTATTATCTTTTCTTACTTTACTTCTTCACTTTTCTAAATACTTATTACTTCTCAAAGCATACTCATTAAAACTGAAATTCTATTATCTTTTCTTACTTTACTTCTTCACTTTTCTAAATACTTATTACTTCTCAAAGCATACTCCTTAATACTTAAATTCTATTATCTTTTCTTACTTTACTTCTTCACTTTTCTAAATACTTATTACTTCTCAAAGCATACTCCTTAAAACAGAAATTCTATTATCTTTTATTACTTTACTTCTTCACTTTTCTAAATACTTATTACTTCTCAAAGCATACTCCTTAATACTGAAATTCTATTATCTTTTCTTACTTTACTTCTTCACTTTTCTAAATACTTATTACTTCTCAAAGCATACTCCTTAAAACTGAAATTCTATTATCTTTTATTACTTTACTTCTTCACTTTTCTAAATACTTATTACTTCTCAAAGCATACTCATTAATACTGAAATTCTATTATCTTTTATTACTTTACTTCTTCACTTTTCTAAATACTTATTACTTCTCAAAGCATACTCCTTAAAACAGAAATTCTATCTTCTTTTCTTACTTTACTTCTTCACTTTTCTAAATACTTTTTACTTCTCAAAGCATACTCCTTAATACTGAAATTCTATTATCTTTTATTACTTTACTTCTTTACTTTTATAAATACTTATTACTTCTCAAAGCATACTCCTTAAAACTGAAATTCTATTATCTTTTCTTACTTTACTTCTTCACTTTTCTAAATACTTATTACTTCTCAAAGCATACTCATTAAAACTGAAATTCTATCTTCTTTTCTTACTTTACTTCTTCACTTTTCTAAATACTTATTACTAATAAAAGCATACTCCTTAAAACTGAAATTCTATTATCTTTTCTTACTTTACTTCTTCACATTTCTAAATACTTATTACTTCTCAAAGCATACTCCTTAATACTGAAATTCTATCTTCTTTTATTACTTTACTTCTTCACTTTTCTAAATACTTATTACTAATAAAAGCATACTCCTTAAAACTGAAATTCTATCTTCTTTTCTTACTTTACTTCTTCACTTTTCTAAATACTTATTACTTCTCAAAGCATACTCATTAAAACTTAAATTCTATTATCTTTTATTACTTTACTTCTTCACTTTTCTAAATACTTATTACTTCTCAAAGCATACTCCTTAAAACTGAAATTCTATTATCTTTTCTTACTTTACTTCTTCACTTTTCTAAATACTTATTACTTCTCAAAGCATACTCCTTAATACTGAAATTCTTTTATCTTTTATTACTTTACTTCTTCACTTTTCTAAATACTTATTACTTCTCAAAGCATACTCCTTAAAACTGAAATTCTATTATCTTTTCTTACTTTACTTCTATACTTTTCTAAATACTTATTACTAATAAAAGCATACTCATTAAAACTGAAATTCTATTAATTTTCTTACTTTACTTCTTCACTTTTCTAAATACTTATTACTTCTCAAAGCATACTCCTTAAAACAGAAATTCTATTATCTTTTCTTACTTTACTTCTTCACTTTTCTAAATACTTATTACTTCTCAAAGCATACTCCTTAATACTGAAATTCTATCTTCTTTTATTACTTTACTTCTTCACTTTTCTAAATACTTATTACTAATAAAAGCATACTCCTTAAAACTGAAATTCTATTATCTTTTCTTACTTTACTTCTTCACTTTTCTAAATACTTATTACTTCTCAAAGCATACTCCTTAATACTGAAATTCTATTATCTTTTCTTACTTTACTTCTTCACTTTTCTAAATACTTATTACTTCTCAAAGCATACTCCTTAAAACTGAAATTCTATTATCTTTTATTACTTTACTTCTTCACTTTTCTAAATACTTATTACTAATAAAAGCATACTCCTTAATACTGAAATTCTATCTTCTTTTATTACTTTACTTCTTCACTTTTCTAAATACTTATTACTTCTCAAAGCATACTCCTTAAAACTGAAATTCTTTTATCTTTTCTTACTTTACTTCTTCACTTTTCTAAATACTTATTACTTCTCAAAGCATACTCCTTAAAACTGAAATTCTATTATCTTTTCTTACTTTACTTCTTCACTTTTCTAAATACTTATTACTTCTCAAAGCATACTCCTTAAAACTGAAATTCTATTATCTTTTCTTACTTTACTTCTTCACTTTTCTAAATACTTATTACTTCTCAAAGCATACTCCTTAATACTGAAATTCTTTTATCTTTTATTACTTTACTTCTTCACTTTTCTAAATACTTATTACTTCTCAAAGCATACTCCTTAAAACTGAAATTCTATTATCTTTTCTTACTTTACTTCTTCACTTTTCTAAATACTTATTACTTCTCAAAGCATACTCATTAAAACTGAAATTCTATTATCTTTTATTACTTTACTTCTTCACTTTTCTAAATACTTATTACTTCTCAAAGCATACTCCTTAAAACTGAAATTCTATTATCTTTTCTTACTTTACTTCTTCACTTTTCTAAATACTTATTACTTCTCAAAGCATACTCCTTAAAACTGAAATTCTATTTTCTTTTCTTACTTTACTTCTTCACTTTTCTAAATACTTATTACTTCTCAAAGCATACTCCTTAAAACTGAAATTCTATTATCTTTTCTTACTTTACTTCTTCACTTTTCTAAATACTTATTACTTCTCAAAGCATACTCCTTAAAACTGAAATTCTATTTTCTTTTCTTACTTTACTTCTTCACTTTTCTAAATACTTATTACTTCTCAAAGCATACTCCTTAAAACTGAAATTCTATTATATTTTATTACTTTACTTCTTCACTTTTCTAAATACTTATTACTTCTCAAAGCATACTCCTTAATACTGAAATTCTATCTTCTTTTATTACTTTACTTCTTCACTTTTCTAAATACTTTTTACTTCTCAAAGCATACTCCTTAATACTGAAATTCTATTATCTTTTCTTACTTTACTTCTTCACTTTTCTAAATACTTATTACTTCTCAAAGCATACTCCTTAAAACTGAAATTCTATTATCTTTTATTACTTTACTTCTTCACTTTTCTAAATACTTATTACTTCTCAAAGCATACTCCTTAAAACTGAAATTCTATTATCTTTTATTACTTTACTTCTTCACTTTTCTAAATACTTTTTACTTCTCAAAGCATACTCCTTAAAACTGAAATTCTATTATCTTTTCTTACTTTACTTCTTCACTTTTCTAAATACTTATTACTTCTCAAAGCATACTCCTTAAAACTGAAATTCTATTATCTTTTCTTACTTTACTTCTTCACTTTTCTAAATACTTATTACTTCTC
This sequence comes from Loxodes magnus, assembly GCA_946699065.1. Lineage (NCBI taxonomy): Eukaryota > Ciliophora > Karyorelictea > Loxodida > Loxodidae > Loxodes > Loxodes magnus. Next base: position 6,287 of record CAMPDV010005350.1, read on the forward strand.
AAAGCATACTCCTTAAAACTGAAATTCTATTATCTTTTCTTACTTTACTTCTTCACTTTTCTAAATACTTATTACTTCTCAAAGCATACTCCTTAAAACTGAAATTCTATTATCTTTTCTTACTTTACTTCTTCACTTTTCTAAATACTTATTACTTCTCAAAGCATACTCCTTAATACTGAAATTCTATCTTCTTTTCTTACTTTACTTCTTCACTTTTCTAAATACTTATTACTTCTCAAAGCATACTCCTTAAAACTGAAATTCTATTTATCTTTTCTTACTTTACTTCTTCACTTTTCTAAATACTTATTACTTCTCAAAGCATACTCCTTAAAACTGAAATTCTATTATCTTTTCTTACTTTACTTCTTCACTTTTCTAAATACTTATTACTTCTCAAAGCATACTCCTTAATACTGAAATTCTATTATCTTTTCTTACTTTACTTCTTCACTTTTCTAAATACTTATTACTTCTCAAAGCATACTCCTTAATACTGAAATTCTATTTATCTTTTATTACTTTACTTCTTCACTTTTCTAAATACTTATTACTTCTCAAAGCATACTCCTTAAAACTGAAATTCTATTATCTTTTCTTACTTTACTTCTATACTTTTCTAAATACTTATTACTTTTCTACTTATACTTCTCAAAGCATACTCCTTAAAACTGAAATTCTATCTAATTTTCTTACTTTACTTCTTCACTTTTCTAAATACTTATTACTTCTCAAAGCATACTCCTTAATACTGAAATTCTATTATCTTTTCTTACTTTACTTCTTCACTTTTCTAAATACTTATTACTTCTCAAAGCATACTCCTTAAAACTGAAATTCTATTATCTTTTATTACTTTACTTCTTCACTTTTCTAAATACTTATTACTTCTCAAAGCATACTCCTTAAAACTGAAATTCTATTATCTTTTCTTACTTTACTTCTTCACTTTTCTAAATACTTATTACTTCTCAAAGCATACTCCTTAAAACTGAAATTCTATTATCTTTTCTTACTTTACTTCTTCACTTTTCTAAATACTTATTACTTCTCAAAGCATACTCCTTAATACTGAAATTCTATTTATCTTTTATTACTTTACTTCTTCACTTTTCTAAATACTTATTACTTCTCAAAGCATACTCCTTAATACTGAAATTCTATCTATCTTTTCTTACTTTACTTCTTCACTTTTCTAAATACTTATTACTTCTCAAAGCATACTCCTTAAAACTGAAATTCTATCTATCTTTTATTACTTTACTTCTTCACTTTTCTAAATACTTATTACTTCTCAAAGCATACTCCTTAAAACTGAAATTCTATTATCTTTTCTTACTTTACTTCTTCACTTTTCTAAATACTTATTACTTCTCAAAGCATACTCCTTAAAACTGAAATTCTATTATCTTTTATTACTTTACTTCTTCACTTTTCTAAATACTTATTACTTCTCAAAGCATACTCCTTAATACTGAAATTCTATCTTCTTTTATTACTTTACTTCTTCACTTTTCTAAATACTTATTACTTCTCAAAGCATACTCCTTAAAACTGAAATTCTATTATCTTTTCTTACTTTACTTCTTCACTTTTCTAAATACTTATTACTTCTAAAAGCATACTCCTTAATACTGAAATTCTATTATCTTTTCTTACTTTACTTCTTCACTTTTCTAAATACTTATTACTTCTCAAAGCATACTCCTTAAAACTGAAATTCTATTATCTTTTCTTACTTTACTTCTTCACTTTTCTAAATACTTATTACTTCTCAAAGCATACTCCTTAAAACTGAAATTCTATTATCTTTTCTTACTTTACTTCTTCACTTTTCTAAATACTTATTACTTCTCAAAGCATACTCCTTAAAACTGAAATTCTTTTATCTTTTCTTACTTTACTTCTTCACTTTTCTAAATACTTATTACTTCTCAAAGCATACTCCTTAAAACTGAAATTCTATTATCTTTTCTTACTTTACTTCTTCACTTTTCTAAATACTTATTACTTCTCAAAGCATACTCCTTAAAACTGAAATTCTATTATCTTTTCTTACTTTACTTCTTCACTTTTCTAAATACTTATTACTTCTCAAAGCATACTCATTAAAACTGAAATTCTATTATCTTTTATTACTTTACTTCTTCACTTTTCTAAATACTTATTACTTCTCAAAGCATACTCCTTAAAACTGAAATTCTATTATCTTTTCTTACTTTACTTCTTCACTTTTCTAAATACTTATTACTTCTCAAAGCATACTCCTTAAAACTGAAATTCTATTTTCTTTTCTTACTTTACTTCTTCACTTTTCTAAATACTTATTACTTCTCAAAGCATACTCCTTAAAACTGAAATTCTATTATCTTTTCTTACTTTACTTCTTCACTTTTCTAAATACTTATTACTTCTCAAAGCATACTCCTTAAAACTGAAATTCTATTTTCTTTTCTTACTTTACTTCTTCACTTTTCTAAATACTTATTACTTCTCAAAGCATACTCCTTAAAACTGAAATTCTATTATATTTTATTACTTTACTTCTTCACTTTTCTAAATACTTATTACTTCTCAAAGCATACTCCTTAATACTGAAATTCTATCTTCTTTTATTACTTTACTTCTTCACTTTTCTAAATACTTTTTACTTCTCAAAGCATACTCCTTAATACTGAAATTCTATTATCTTTTCTTACTTTACTTCTTCACTTTTCTAAATACTTATTACTTCTCAAAGCATACTCCTTAAAACTGAAATTCTATTATCTTTTATTACTTTACTTCTTCACTTTTCTAAATACTTATTACTTCTCAAAGCATACTCCTTAAAACTGAAATTCTATTATCTTTTATTACTTTACTTCTTCACTTTTCTAAATACTTTTTACTTCTCAAAGCATACTCCTTAAAACTGAAATTCTATTATCTTTTCTTACTTTACTTCTTCACTTTTCTAAATACTTATTACTTCTCAAAGCATACTCCTTAAAACTGAAATTCTATTATCTTTTCTTACTTTACTTCTTCACTTTTCTAAATACTTATTACTTCTCAAAGCATACTCCTTAAAACTGAAATTCTATTATCTTTTCTTACTTTACTTCTTCACTTTTCTAAATACTTATTACTTCTCAAAGCATACTCCTTAAAACTGAAATTCTATTATCTTTTATTACTTTACTTCTTCACTTTTCTAAATACTTATTACTAATAAAAGCATACTCCTTAATACTGAAATTCTATCTTCTTTTATTACTTTACTTCTTCACTTTTCTAAATACTTATTACTTCTCAAAGCATACTCCTTAAAACTGAAATTCTTTTATCTTTTCTTACTTTACTTCTTCACTTTTCTAAATACTTATTACTTCTCAAAGCATACTCCTTAAAACTGAAATTCTATTATCTTTTCTTACTTTACTTCTTCACTTTTCTAAATACTTATTACTTCTCAAAGCATACTCCTTAAAACTGAAATTCTATTATCTTTTCTTACTTTACTTCTTCACTTTTCTAAATACTTATTACTTCTCAAAGCATACTCCTTAATACTGAAATTCTTTTATCTTTTATTACTTTACTTCTTCACTTTTCTAAATACTTATTACTTCTCAAAGCATACTCCTTAAAACTGAAATTCTATTATCTTTTCTTACTTTACTTCTATACTTTTCTAAATACTTATTACTAATAAAAGCATACTCATTAAAACTGAAATTCTATTAATTTTCTTACTTTACTTCTTCACTTTTCTAAATACTTATTACTTCTCAAAGCATACTCCTTAAAACAGAAATTCTATTATCTTTTCTTACTTTACTTCTTCACATTTCTAAATACTTATTACTTCTCAAAGCATACTCCTTAATACTGAAATTCTATCTTCTTTTATTACTTTACTTCTTCACTTTTCTAAATACTTATTACTAATAAAAGCATACTCCTTAAAACTGAAATTCTATCTTCTTTTCTTACTTTACTTCTTCACTTTTCTAAATACTTATTACTTCTCAAAGCATACTCCTTAATACTGAAATTCTATTATCTTTTCTTACTTTACTTCTTCACTTTTCTAAATACTTATTACTTCTCAAAGCATACTCCTTAAAACTGAAATTCTATCTTCTTTTATTACTTTACTTCTTCACTTTTCTAAATACTTATTACTTCTCAAAGCATACTCCTTAAAACTGAAATTCTATTATCTTTTCTTACTTTACTTCTTCACTTTTCTAAATACTTATTACTTCTCAAAGCATACTCCTTAAAACTGAAATTCTTTTATCTTTTCTTACTTTACTTCTTCACTTTTCTAAATACTTATTACTTCTCAAAGCATACTCCTTAATACTGAAATTCTATCTTCTTTTATTACTTTACTTCTTCACTTTTCTAAATACTTATTACTTCTCAAAGCATACTCCTTAAAACTGAAATTCTATTATCTTTTATTACTTTACTTCTTCACTTTTCTAAATACTTATTACTTCTCAAAGCATACTCATTAATACTGAAATTCTATCTTCTTTTATTACTTTACTTCTTCACTTTTCTAAATACTTATTACTTCTCAAAGCATACTCCTTAAAACTGAAATTCTTTTATCTTTTCTTACTTTACTTCTTCACTTTTCTAAATACTTATTACTTCTCAAAGCATACTCCTTAAAACTGAAATTCTATTATCTTTTCTTACTTTACTTCTTCACTTTTCTAAATACTTATTACTTCTCAAAGCATACTCCTTAAAACTGAAATTCTATTATCTTTTCTTACTTTACTTCTATACTTTTCTAAATACTTATTACTAATAAAAGCATACTCATTAAAACTGAAATTCTATTAATTTTCTTACTTTACTTCTTCACTTTTCTAAATACTTATTACTTCTCAAAGCATACTCCTTAAAACAGAAATTCTATTATCTTTTCTTACTTTACTTCTTCACATTTCTAAATACTTATTACTTCTCAAAGCATACTCCTTAATACTGAAATTCTATCTTCTTTTATTACTTTACTTCTTCACTTTTCTAAATACTTATTACTAATAAAAGCATACTCCTTAAAACTGAAATTCTTTTATCTTTTCTTACTTTACTTCTTCACTTTTCTAAATACTTATTACTTCTCAAAGCATACTCCTTAATACTGAAATTCTATCTTCTTTTCTTACTTTACTTCTTCACTTTTCTAAATACTTATTACTAATAAAAGCATACTCCTTAAAACTGAAATTCTTTTATCTTTTCTTACTTTACTTCTTCACTTTTCTAAATACTTATTACTTCTCAAAGCATACTCCTTAAAACTTAAATTCTATTATCTTTTCTTACTTTACTTCTTCACTTTTCTAAATACTTATTACTTCTCAAAGCTTACTCCTTAATACTGAAATTCTATTATCTTTTCTTACTTTACTTCTTCACATTTCTAAATACTTATTACTTCTCAAAGCATACTCCTTAATACTGAAATTCTATCTTCTTTTATTACTTTACTTCTTCACTTTTCTAAATACTTTTTACTAATAAAAGCATACTCCTTAAAACTGAAATTCTATTATCTTTTCTTACTTTACTTCTTCACTTTTCTAAATACTTATTACTTCTCAAAGCATACTCCTTAAAACTGAAATTCTATTATCTTTTCTTACTTTACTTCTTCACTTTTCTAAATACTTATTACTTCTCAAAGCATACTCCTTAAAACTGAAATTCTATTATCTTTTCTTACTTTACTTCTTCACTTTTCTAAATACTTATTACTTCTCAAAGCATACTCCTTAAAACTGAAATTCTATTATCTTTTCTTACTTTACTTCTTCACTTTTCTAAATACTTATTACTTCTCAAAGCATACTCCTTAATACTGAAATTCTTTTATCTTTTATTACTTTACTTCTTCACTTTTCTAAATACTTATTACTTCTCAAAGCATACTCCTTAAAACTGAAATTCTATTATCTTTTCTTACTTTACTTCTATACTTTTCTAAATACTTATTACTAATAAAAGCATACTCATTAAAACTGAAATTCTATTAATTTTCTTACTTTACTTCTTCACTTTTCTAAATACTTATTACTTCTCAAAGCATACTCCTTAAAACAGAAATTCTATTATCTTTTCTTACTTTACTTCTTCACATTTCTAAATACTTATTACTTCTCAAAGCATACTCCTTAATACTGAAATTCTATCTTCTTTTATTACTTTACTTCTTCACTTTTCTAAATACTTATTACTAATAAAAGCATACTCCTTAAAACTGAAATTCTATCTTCTTTTCTTACTTTACTTCTTCACTTTTCTAAATACTTATTACTTCTCAAAGCATACTCCTTAATACTGAAATTCTATTATCTTTTCTTACTTTACTTCTTCACTTTTCTAAATACTTATTACTTCTCAAAGCATACTCCTTAAAACTGAAATTCTATCTTCTTTTATTACTTTACTTCTTCACTTTTCTAAATACTTATTACTTCTCAAAGCATACTCCTTAAAACTGAAATTCTATTATCTTTTCTTACTTTACTTCTTCACTTTTCTAAATACTTATTACTTCTCAAAGCATACTCCTTAAAACTGAAATTCTTTTATCTTTTCTTACTTTACTTCTTCACTTTTCTAAATACTTATTACTTCTCAAAGCATACTCCTTAATACTGAAATTCTATCTTCTTTTATTACTTTACTTCTTCACTTTTCTAAATACTTATTACTTCTCAAAGCATACTCCTTAAAACTGAAATTCTATTATCTTTTATTACTTTACTTCTTCACTTTTCTAAATACTTATTACTTCTCAAAGCATACTCATTAATACTGAAATTCTATCTTCTTTTATTACTTTACTTCTTCACTTTTCTAAATACTTATTACTTCTCAAAGCATACTCCTTAAAACTGAAATTCTTTTATCTTTTCTTACTTTACTTCTTCACTTTTCTAAATACTTATTACTTCTCAAAGCATACTCCTTAAAACTGAAATTCTATTATCTTTTCTTACTTTACTTCTTCACTTTTCTAAATACTTATTACTTCTCAAAGCATACTCCTTAAAACTGAAATTCTATTATCTTTTCTTACTTTACTTCTATACTTTTCTAAATACTTATTACTAATAAAAGCATACTCATTAAAACTGAAATTCTATTAATTTTCTTACTTTACTTCTTCACTTTTCTAAATACTTATTACTTCTCAAAGCATACTCCTTAAAACAGAAATTCTATTATCTTTTCTTACTTTACTTCTTCACATTTCTAAATACTTATTACTTCTCAAAGCATACTCCTTAATACTGAAATTCTATCTTCTTTTATTACTTTACTTCTTCACTTTTCTAAATACTTATTACTAATAAAAGCATACTCCTTAAAACTGAAATTCTTTTATCTTTTCTTACTTTACTTCTTCACTTTTCTAAATACTTATTACTTCTCAAAGCATACTCCTTAATACTGAAATTCTATCTTCTTTTCTTACTTTACTTCTTCACTTTTCTAAATACTTATTACTAATAAAAGCATACTCCTTAAAACTGAAATTCTTTTATCTTTTCTTACTTTACTTCTTCACTTTTCTAAATACTTATTACTTCTCAAAGCATACTCCTTAAAACTTAAATTCTATTATCTTTTCTTACTTTACTTCTTCACTTTTCTAAATACTTATTACTTCTCAAAGCTTACTCCTTAATACTGAAATTCTATTATCTTTTCTTACTTTACTTCTTCACATTTCTAAATACTTATTACTTCTCAAAGCATACTCCTTAATACTGAAATTCTATCTTCTTTTATTACTTTACTTCTTCACTTTTCTAAATACTTTTTACTAATAAAAGCATACTCCTTAAAACTGAAATTCTATTATCTTTTCTTACTTTACTTCTTCACTTTTCTAAATACTTATTACTTCTCAAAGCATACTCCTTAAAACTGAAATTCTATTATCTTTTCTTACTTTACTTCTTCACTTTTCTAAATACTTATTACTTCTCAAAGCATACTCCTTAAAACTGAAATTCTATTATCTTTTCTTACTTTACTTCTTCACTTTTCTAAATACTTATTACTTCTCAAAGCATACTCCTTAAAACTTAAATTCTATTATCTTTTCTTACTTTACTTCTTCACTTTTCTAAATACTTATTACTTCTCAAAGCTTACTCCTTAATACTGAAATTCTATTATCTTTTCTTACTTTACTTCTTCACATTTCTAAATACTTATTACTTCTCAAAGCATACTCCTTAATACTGAAATTCTATCTTCTTTTATTACTTTACTTCTTCACTTTTCTAAATACTTATTACTAATAAAAGCATACTCCTTAAAACTGAAATTCTTTTATCTTTTCTTACTTTACTTCTTCACTTTTCTAAATACTTATTACTTCTCAAAGCATACTCCTTAAAACTGAAATTCTATTATATTTTATTACTTTACTTCTTCACTTTTCTAAATACTTATTACTTCTCAAAGCATACTCCTTAATACTGAAATTCTATCTTCTTTTATTACTTTACTTCTTCACTTTTCTAAATACTTTTTACTTCTCAAAGCATACTCCTTAATACTGAAATTCTATTATCTTTTCTTACTTTACTTCTTCACTTTTCTAAATACTTATTACTTCTCAAAGCATACTCCTTAAAACTGAAATTCTATTTTCTTTTCTTACTTTACTTCTTCACTTTTCTAAATACTTATTACTTCTCAAAGCATACTCCTTAAAACTGAAATTCTATTATATTTTATTACTTTACTTCTTCACTTTTCTAAATACTTATTACTTCTCAAAGCATACTCCTTAATACTGAAATTCTATCTTCTTTTATTACTTTACTTCTTCACTTTTCTAAATACTTATTACTTCTCAAAGCATACTCCTTAATACTGAAATTCTATTATCTTTTCTTACTTTACTTCTTCACTTTTCTAAATACTTATTACTTCTCAAAGCATACTCCTTAAAACTGAAATTCTATTATCTTTTATTACTTTACTTCTTCACTTTTCTAAATACTTATTACTTCTCAAAGCATACTCCTTAAAACTGAAATTCTATTATCTTTTATTACTTTACTTCTTCACTTTTCTAAATACTTATTACTTCTCAAAGCATACTCCTTAAAACTGAAATTCTATTATCTTTTCTTACTTTACTTCTTCACTTTTCTAAATACTTATTACTTCTCAAAGCATACTCCTTAAAACTGAAATTCTATTATCTTTTATTACTTTACTTCTTCACTTTTCTAAATACTTATTACTTCTCAAAGCATACTCATTAATACTGAAATTCTATCTTCTTTTATTACTTTACTTCTTCACTTTTCTAAATACTTATTACTTCTCAAAGCATACTCCTTAAAACTGAAATTCTTTTATCTTTTCTTACTTTACTTCTTCACTTTTCTAAATACTTATTACTTCTCAAAGCATACTCCTTAAAACTGAAATTCTATTATCTTTTCTTACTTTACTTATTCACTTTTCTAAATACTTATTACTTCTCAAAGCATACTCCTTAAAACTGAAATTCTATTTTCTTTTCTTACTTTACTTCTTCACTTTTCTAAATACTTATTACTTCTCAAAGCATACTCCTTAAAACTGAAATTCTATTATCTTTTCTTACTTTACTTCTTCACTTTTCTAAATACTTATTACTTCTCAAAGCATACTCCTTAAAACTGAAATTCTATTTTCTTTTATTACTTTACTTCTATACTTTTCTAAATACTTATTACTAATAAAAGCATACTCCTTAAAACAGAAATTCTATTAATTTTCTTACTTTACTTCTTCACTTTTCTAAATACTTATTACTTCTCAAAGCATACTCCTTAAAACAGAAATTCTATTATCTTTTCTTACTTTACTTCTTCACATTTCTAAATACTTATTACTTCTCAAAGCATACTCCTTAAAACTGAAATTCTTTTATCTTTTCTTACTTTACTTCTTCACTTTTCTAAATACTTATTACTTCTCAAAGCATACTCCTTAAAACTGAAATTCTATTATCTTTTCTTACTTTACTTCTTCACTTTTCTAAATACTTATTACTTCTCAAAGCATACTCCTTAAAACTGAAATTCTATTATCTTTTCTTACTTTACTTCTTCACTTTTCTAAATACTTATTACTTCTCAAAGCATACTCCTTAAAACTGAAATTCTATTTTCTTTTCTTACTTTACTTCTTCACTTTTCTAAATACTTATTACTTCTCAAAGCATACTCCTTAAAACTGAAATTCTATTATCTTTTCTTACTTTACTTCTTCACTTTTCTAAATACTTATTACTTCTCAAAGCATACTCCTTAAAACTGAAATTCTATTATCTTTTCTTACTTTACTTCTTCACTTTTCTAAATACTTATTACTTCTCAAAGCATACTCCTTAAAACTGAAATTCTATCTTCTTTTATTACTTTACTTCTTCACTTTTCTAAATACTTATTACTTCTCAAAGCATACTCCTTAAAACAGAAATTCTATTATATTTTATTACTTTACTTCTTCACTTTTCTAAATACTTATTACTTCTCAAAGCATACTCCTTAAAACTGAAATTCTATTATCTTTTCTTACTTTACTTCTTCACTTTTCTAAATACTTATTACTTCTCAAAGCATACTCCTTAAAACTGAAATTCTTTTATCTTTTCTTACTTTACTTCTTCACTTTTCTAAATACTTATTACTTCTCAAAGCATACTCATTAATACTGAAATTCTATCTTCTTTTATTACTTTACTTCTTCACTTTTCTAAATACTTATTACTTCTCAAAGCTTACTCCTTAATACTGAAATTCTATTATCTTTTATTACTTTACTTCTTTACTTTTATAAATACTTATTACTTCTCAAAGCATACTCCTTAAAACTGAAATTCTTTCTTCTTTTCTTACTTTACTTCTTCACTTTTCTAAATACTTATTACTTCTCAAAGCATACTCATTAAAACAGAAATTCTATTATCTTTTATTACTTTACTTCTTCACTTTTCTAAATACTTATTACTTCTCAAAGCATACTCCTTAAAACTGAAATTCTATTATCTTTTATTACTTTACTTCTTCACTTTTCTAAATACTTATTACTTCTCAAAGCATACTCATTAATACTGAAATTCTATCTTCTTTTATTACTTTACTTCTTCACTTTTCTAAATACTTATTACTTCTCAAAGCATACTCCTTAAAACTGAAATTCTTTTATCTTTTCTTACTTTACTTCTTCACTTTTCTAAATACTTATTACTTCTCAAAGCATACTCCTTAAAACTGAAATTCTATTATCTTTTCTTACTTTACTTCTTCACTTTTCTAAATACTTATTACTTCTCAAAGCATACTCCTTAAAACTGAAATTCTATTATCTTTTCTTACTTTACTTCTTCACTTTTCTAAATACTTATTACTTCTCAAAGCATACTCCTTAAAACTGAAATTCTATTATCTTTTCTTACTTTACTTCTTCACTTTTCTAAATACTTATTACTTCTCAAAGCATACTCCTTAAAACTGAAATTCTATCTTCTTTTCTTACTTTACTTCTTCACTTTTCTAAATACTTATTACTTCTCAAAGCATACTCCTTAAAACTGAAATTCTATCTTCTTTTCTTACTTTACTTCTTCACTTTTCTAAATACTTATTACTTCTCAAAGCATACTCATTAAAACTTAAATTCTATTATCTTTTCTTACTTTACTTCTTCACTTTTCTAAATACTTATTACTTCTCAAAGCTTACTCCTTAATACTGAAATTCTTTTATCTTTTATTACTTTACTTCTTCACTTTTCTAAATACTTATTACTTCTCAAAGCATACTCCTTAAAACTGAAATTCTATTTTCTTTTCTTACTTTACTTCTTCACTTTTCTAAATACTTATTACTTCTCAAAGCATACTCCTTAAAACTGAAATTCTATTATCTTTTCTTACTTTACTTCTTCACTTTTCTAAATACTTATTACTTCTCAAAGCATACTCCTTAAAACTGAAATTCTATTATCTTTTCTTACTTTACTTCTTCACTTTTCTAAATACTTATTACTTCTCAAAGCATACTCCTTAAAACTGAAATTCTTTTATCTTTTATTACTTTACTTCTTCACTTTTCTAAATACTTATTACTAATAAAAGCATACTCCTTAATACTGAAATTCTATTATCTTTTCTTACTTTACTTCTTCACTTTTCTAAATACTTATTACTTCTCAAAGCATACTCCTTAAAACTGAAATTCTATCTTCTTTTCTTACTTTACTTCTTCACTTTTCTAAATACTTATTACTAATAAAAGCATACTCCTTAAAACTGAAATTCTATTATCTTTTCTTACTTTACTTCTTCACTTTTCTAAATACTTATTACTAATAAAAGCATACTCCTTAAAACTGAAATTCTATCTTCTTTTCTTACTTTACTTCTTCACTTTTCTAAATACTTATTACTTCTCAAAGCATACTCCTTAAAACTGAAATTCTATTATCTTTTCTTACTTTACTTCTTCACTTTTCTAAATACTTATTACTTCTCAAAGCATACTCCTTAAAACTGAAATTCTATTATCTTTTATTACTTTACTTCTTCACTTTTCTAAATACTTATTACTTCTCAAAGCATACTCCTTAAAACTGAAATTCTATTATCTTTTCTTACTTTACTTCTTCACTTTTCTAAATACTTATTACTTCTCAAAGCATACTCCTTAAAACTGAAATTCTATTATCTTTTCTTACTTTACTTCTTCACTTTTCTAAATACTTATTACTTCTCAAAGCATACTCCTTAAAACTGAAATTCTATCTTCTTTTCTTACTTTACTTCTTCACTTTTCTAAATACTTATTACTTCTCAAAGCATACTCCTTAAAACTGAAATTCTATCTTCTTTTCTTACTTTACTTCTTCACTTTTCTAAATACTTATTACTTCTCAAAGCATACTCATTAAAACTTAAATTCTATTATCTTTTCTTACTTTACTTCTTCACTTTTCTAAATACTTATTACTTCTCAAAGCTTACTCCTTAAAACTGAAATTCTTTTATCTTTTATTACTTTACTTCTTCACTTTTCTAAATACTTATTACTTCTCAAAGCATACTCCTTAAAACTGAAATTCTATTTTCTTTTCTTACTTTACTTCTTCACTTTTCTAAATACTTATTACTTCTCAAAGCATACTCCTTAAAACTGAAATTCTATTATCTTTTCTTACTTTACTTCTTCACTTTTCTAAATACTTATTACTTCTCAAAGCATACTCCTTAAAACTGAAATTCTATTATCTTTTCTTACTTTACTTCTTCACTTTTCTAAATACTTATTACTTCTCAAAGCATACTCCTTAAAACTGAAATTCTATCTTCTTTTCTTACTTTACTTCTTCACTTTTCTAAATACTTATTACTTCTCAAAGCATACTCCTTAAAACTGAAATTCTATCTTCTTTTCTTACTTTACTTCTTCACTTTTCTAAATACTTATTACTTCTCAAAGCATACTCATTAAAACTTAAATTCTATTATCTTTTCTTACTTTACTTCTTCACTTTTCTAAATACTTATTACTTCTCAAAGCTTACTCCTTAATACTGAAATTCTTTTATCTTTTATTACTTTACTTCTTCACTTTTCTAAATACTTATTACTTCTCAAAGCATACTCCTTAAAACTGAAATTCTATTTTCTTTTCTTACTTTACTTCTTCACTTTTCTAAATACTTATTACTTCTCAAAGCATACTCCTTAAAACTGAAATTCTATTATCTTTTCTTACTTTACTTCTTCACTTTTCTAAATACTTATTACTTCTCAAAGCATACTCCTTAAAACTGAAATTCTATTATCTTTTCTTACTTTACTTCTTCACTTTTCTAAATACTTATTACTTCTCAAAGCATACTCCTTAAAACTGAAATTCTTTTATCTTTTATTACTTTACTTCTTCACTTTTCTAAATACTTATTACTAATAAAAGCATACTCCTTAATACTGAAATTCTATTATCTTTTCTTACTTTACTTCTTCACTTTTCTAAATACTTATTACTTCTCAAAGCTTACTCCTTAATACTGAAATTCTTTTATCTTTTATTACTTTACTTCTTCACTTTTCTAAATACTTATTACTTCTCAAAGCATACTCCTTAAAACTGAAATTCTATTTTCTTTTCTTACTTTACTTCTTCACTTTTCTAAATACTTATTACTTCTCAAAGCATACTCCTTAAAACTGAAATTCTATTATCTTTTCTTACTTTACTTCTTCACTTTTCTAAATACTTATTACTTCTCAAAGCATACTCCTTAAAACTGAAATTCTATTATCTTTTCTTACTTTACTTCTTCACTTTTCTAAATACTTATTACTTCTCAAAGCATACTCCTTAAAACTGAAATTCTATTATATTTTATTACTTTACTTCTTCACTTTTCTAAATACTTATTACTTCTCAAAGCATACTCCTTAATACTGAAATTCTATTATCTTTTCTTACTTTACTTCTTCACTTTTCTAAATACTTTTTACTTCTCAAAGCATACTCCTTAATACTGAAATTCTATTATCTTTTCTTACTTTACTTCTTCACTTTTCTAAATACTTATTACTAATAAAAGCATACTCCTTAATACTGAAATTCTATTATCTTTTATTACTTTACTTCTTCACTTTTCTAAATACTTATTACTTCTCAAAGCTTACTCCTTAATACTGAAATTCTTTTATCTTTTATTACTTTACTTCTTCACTTTTCTAAATACTTATTACTTCTCAAAGCATACTCCTTAAAACTGAAATTCTGTTATCTTTTATTACTTTACTTCTTCACTTTTCTAAATACTTATTACTTCTCAAAGCATACTCCTTAATACTGAAATTCTTTTATCTTTTATTACTTTACTTCTTCACTTTTCTAAATACTTATTACTTCTCAAAGCATACTCCTTAAAACTGAAATTCTGTTATCTTTTCTTACTTTACTTCTTCACTTTTCTAAATACTTATTACTTCTCAAAGCATACTCCTTAATACTGAAATTCTATCTTCTTTTCTTACTTTACTTCTTCACTTTTCTAAATACTTATTACTTCTCAAAGCATACTCCTTAATACTGAAATTCTATCTTCTTTTCTTACTTTACTTCTTCACTTTTCTAAATACTTATTACTTCTCAAAGCATACTCATTAAAACTGAAATTCTATTATCTTTTATTACTTTACTTCTTCACTTTTCTAAATACTTATTACTTCTCAAAGCATACTCCTTAATACTGAAATTCTATCTTCTTTTATTACTTTACTTCTTCACTTTTCTAAATACTTATTACTTCTCAAAGCATACTCCTTAAAACTGAAATTCTTTTATCTTTTCTTACTTTACTTCTTCACTTTTCTAAATACTTATTACTTCTCAAAGCATACTCATTAAAACTGAAATTCTATTATCTTTTCTTACTTTACTTCTTCACTTTTCTAAATACTTATTACTTCTCAAAGCATACTCCTTAAAACTGAAATTCTATCTTCTTTTATTACTTTACTTCTTCACTTTTCTAAATACTTATTACTTCTCAAAGCATACTCATTAATACTGAAATTCTATTATCTTTTATTACTTTACTTCTTCACTTTTCTAAATACTTATTACTTCTCAAAGCATACTCCTTAAAACTGAAATTCTATTATCTTTTCTTACTTTACTTCTTCACTTTTCTAAATACTTATTACTTCTCAAAGCATACTCCTTAAAACTGAAATTCTTTTATCTTTTATTACTTTACTTCTTCACTTTTCTAAATACTTATTACTAATAAAAGCATACTCCTTAATACTGAAATTCTATTATCTTTTCTTACTTTACTTCTTCACTTTTCTAAATACTTATTACTTCTCAAAGCTTACTCCTTAATACTGAAATTCTTTTATCTTTTATTACTTTACTTCTTCACTTTTCTAAATACTTATTACTTCTCAAAGCATACTCCTTAAAACTGAAATTCTATTTTCTTTTCTTACTTTACTTCTTCACTTTTCTAAATACTTATTACTTCTCAAAGCATACTCCTTAAAACTGAAATTCTATTATCTTTTCTTACTTTACTTCTTCACTTTTCTAAATACTTATTACTTCTCAAAGCATACTCCTTAAAACTGAAATTCTATTATCTTTTCTTACTTTACTTCTTCACTTTTCTAAATACTTATTACTTCTCAAAGCATACTCCTTAAAACTGAAATTCTATTATATTTTATTACTTTACTTCTTCACTTTTCTAAATACTTATTACTTCTCAAAGCATACTCCTTAATACTGAAATTCTATTATCTTTTCTTACTTTACTTCTTCACTTTTCTAAATACTTTTTACTTCTCAAAGCATACTCCTTAATACTGAAATTCTATTATATTTTATTACTTTACTTCTTCACTTTTCTAAATACTTATTACTTCTCAAAGCTTACTCCTTAAAACTGAAATTCTATTATCTTTTCTTACTTTACTTCTTCACTTTTCTAAATACTTATTACTTCTCAAAGCATACTCCTTAATACTGAAATTCTATTATCTTTTCTTACTTTACTTCTTCACTTTTCTAAATACTTATTACTAATAAAAGCATACTCCTTAATACTGAAATTCTATTATCTTTTATTACTTTACTTCTTCACTTTTCTAAATACTTATTACTTCTCAAAGCTTACTCCTTAATACTGAAATTCTTTTATCTTTTATTACTTTACTTCTTCACTTTTCTAAATACTTATTACTTCTCAAAGCATACTCCTTAAAACTGAAATTCTGTTATCTTTTATTACTTTACTTCTTCACTTTTCTAAATACTTATTACTTCTCAAAGCATACTCCTTAATACTGAAATTCTTTTATCTTTTATTACTTTACTTCTTCACTTTTCTAAATACTTATTACTTCTCAAAGCATACTCCTTAAAACTGAAATTCTGTTATCTTTTCTTACTTTACTTCTTCACTTTTCTAAATACTTATTACTTCTCAAAGCATACTCCTTAATACTGAAATTCTATCTTCTTTTCTTACTTTACTTCTTCACTTTTCTAAATACTTATTACTTCTCAAAGCATACTCCTTAATACTGAAATTCTATCTTCTTTTCTTACTTTACTTCTTCACTTTTCTAAATACTTATTACTTCTCAAAGCATACTCATTAAAACTGAAATTCTATTATCTTTTATTACTTTACTTCTTCACTTTTCTAAATACTTATTACTTCTCAAAGCATACTCCTTAATACTGAAATTCTATCTTCTTTTATTACTTTACTTCTTCACTTTTCTAAATACTTATTACTTCTCAAAGCATACTCCTTAAAACTGAAATTCTTTTATCTTTTCTTACTTTACTTCTTCACTTTTCTAAATACTTATTACTTCTCAAAGCATACTCATTAAAACTGAAATTCTATTATCTTTTCTTACTTTACTTCTTCACTTTTCTAAATACTTATTACTTCTCAAAGCATACTCCTTAAAACTGAAATTCTATCTTCTTTTATTACTTTACTTCTTCACTTTTCTAAATACTTATTACTTCTCAAAGCATACTCATTAATACTGAAATTCTATTATCTTTTATTACTTTACTTCTTCACTTTTCTAAATACTTATTACTTCTCAAAGCATACTCCTTAAAACTGAAATTCTATCTTCTTTTCTTACTTTACTTCTTCACTTTTCTAAATACTTATTACTTCTCAAAGCATACTCATTAAAACTGAAATTCTATTATCTTTTATTACTTTACTTCTTCACTTTTCTAAATACTTATTACTTCTCAAAGCATACTCCTTAAAACTGAAATTCTATTATCTTTTCTTACTTTACTTCTTCACTTTTCTAAATACTTATTACTTCTCAAAGCATACTCATTAAAACTTAAATTCTATTATCTTTTCTTACTTTACTTCTTCACTTTTCTAAATACTTATTACTTCTCAAAGCTTACTCCTTAATACTGAAATTCTTTTATCTTTTATTACTTTACTTCTTCACTTTTCTAAATACTTATTACTTCTCAAAGCATACTCCTTAAAACTGAAATTCTATTTTCTTTTCTTACTTTACTTCTTCACTTTTCTAAATACTTATTACTTCTCAAAGCATACTCCTTAAAACTGAAATTCTATTATCTTTTCTTACTTTACTTCTTCACTTTTCTAAATACTTATTACTTCTCAAAGCATACTCCTTAAAACTGAAATTCTATCTTCTTTTATTACTTTACTTCTTCACTTTTCTAAATACTTATTACTTCTCAAAGCATACTCATTAATACTGAAATTCTATTATCTTTTATTACTTTACTTCTTCACTTTTCTAAATACTTATTACTTCTCAAAGCATACTCCTTAAAACTGAAATTCTATCTTCTTTTCTTACTTTACTTCTTCACTTTTCTAAATACTTATTACTTCTCAAAGCATACTCATTAAAACTGAAATTCTATTATCTTTTATTACTTTACTTCTTCACTTTTCTAAATACTTATTACTTCTCAAAGCATACTCCTTAAAACTGAAATTCTATTATCTTTTCTTACTTTACTTCTTCACTTTTCTAAATACTTATTACTTCTCAAAGCATACTCATTAAAACTTAAATTCTATTATCTTTTCTTACTTTACTTCTTCACTTTTCTAAATACTTATTACTTCTCAAAGCTTACTCCTTAATACTGAAATTCTTTTATCTTTTATTACTTTACTTCTTCACTTTTCTAAATACTTATTACTTCTCAAAGCATACTCCTTAAAACTGAAATTCTATTTTCTTTTCTTACTTTACTTCTTCACTTTTCTAAATACTTATTACTTCTCAAAGCATACTCCTTAAAACTGAAATTCTATTATCTTTTCTTACTTTACTTCTTCACTTTTCTAAATACTTATTACTTCTCAAAGCATACTCCTTAAAACTGAAATTCTATTATCTTTTCTTACTTTACTTCTTCACTTTTCTAAATACTTATTACTTCTCAAAGCATACTCCTTAAAACTGAAATTCTTTTATCTTTTATTACTTTACTTCTTCACTTTTCTAAATACTTTTTACTTCTCAAAGCTTACTCCTTAAAACTGAAATTCTATTATCTTTTATTACTTTACTTCTTCACTTTTCTAAATACTTATTACTTCTCAAAGCATACTCCTTAATACTGAAATTCTATTATATTTTATTACTTTACTTCTTCACTTTTCTAAATACTTATTACTTCTCAAAGCTTACTCCTTAAAACTGAAATTCTATTATCTTTTATTACTTTACTTCTTCACTTTTCTAAATACTTATTACTTCTCAAAGCATACTCCTTAATACTGAAATTCTATTATCTTTTCTTACTTTACTTCTTCACTTTTCTAAATACTTATTACTAATAAAAGCATACTCCTTAATACTGAAATTCTATTATCTTTTATTACTTTACTTCTTCACTTTTCTAAATACTTATTACTTCTCAAAGCTTACTCCTTAATACTGAAATTCTTTTATCTTTTATTACTTTACTTCTTCACTTTTCTAAATACTTATTACTTCTCAAAGCATACTCCTTAAAACTGAAATTCTGTTATCTTTTATTACTTTACTTCTTCACTTTTCTAAATACTTATTACTTCTCAAAGCATACTCCTTAATACTGAAATTCTTTTATCTTTTATTACTTTACTTCTTCACTTTTCTAAATACTTATTACTTCTCAAAGCATACTCCTTAAAACTGAAATTCTGTTATCTTTTCTTACTTTACTTCTTCACTTTTCTAAATACTTATTACTTCTCAAAGCATACTCCTTAATACTGAAATTCTATCTTCTTTTCTTACTTTACTTCTTCACTTTTCTAAATACTTATTACTTCTCAAAGCATACTCCTTAATACTGAAATTCTATCTTCTTTTCTTACTTTACTTCTTCACTTTTCTAAATACTTATTACTTCTCAAAGCATACTCATTAAAACTGAAATTCTATTATCTTTTATTACTTTACTTCTTCACTTTTCTAAATACTTATTACTTCTCAAAGCATACTCCTTAATACTGAAATTCTATCTTCTTTTATTACTTTACTTCTTCACTTTTCTAAATACTTATTACTTCTCAAAGCATACTCCTTAAAACTGAAATTCTTTTATCTTTTCTTACTTTACTTCTTCACTTTTCTAAATACTTATTACTTCTCAAAGCATACTCATTAAAACTGAAATTCTATTATCTTTTCTTACTTTACTTCTTCACTTTTCTAAATACTTATTACTTCTCAAAGCATACTCCTTAAAACTGAAATTCTATCTTCTTTTATTACTTTACTTCTTCACTTTTCTAAATACTTATTACTTCTCAAAGCATACTCATTAATACTGAAATTCTATTATCTTTTATTACTTTACTTCTTCACTTTTCTAAATACTTATTACTTCTCAAAGCATACTCCTTAAAACTGAAATTCTATCTTCTTTTCTTACTTTACTTCTTCACTTTTCTAAATACTTATTACTTCTCAAAGCATACTCATTAAAACTGAAATTCTATTATCTTTTATTACTTTACTTCTTCACTTTTCTAAATACTTATTACTTCTCAAAGCATACTCCTTAAAACTGAAATTCTATTATCTTTTCTTACTTTACTTCTTCACTTTTCTAAATACTTATTACTTCTCAAAGCATACTCATTAAAACTTAAATTCTATTATCTTTTCTTACTTTACTTCTTCACTTTTCTAAATACTTATTACTTCTCAAAGCTTACTCCTTAATACTGAAATTCTTTATCTTTTATTACTTTACTTCTTCACTTTTCTAAATACTTATTACTTCTCAAAGCATACTCCTTAAAACTGAAATTCTATTTTCTTTTCTTACTTTACTTCTTCACTTTTCTAAATACTTATTACTTCTCAAAGCATACTCCTTAAAACTGAAATTCTTTTATCTTTTCTTACTTTACTTCTTCACTTTTCTAAATACTTATTACTTCTCAAAGCATACTCCTTAAAACTGAAATTCTATTATCTTTTCTTACTTTACTTCTTCACTTTTCTAAATACTTATTACTTCTCA
>CAMPDV010005351.1:0-26606 GCA_946699065.1 Loxodes magnus
ATTAGTTATTTTGAAAAGTGAAGAAGTAAAGTAATAAAAAAAGATAGAGTTTCAGATTTAAGGAGTATGCTTTGAGAAGTATTAGTTATTTAGAAAAGTGAAGAAGTAAAGTAAGAAAAAAAGATAGAGTTTCAGTTTAAAGGAGTATGCTTTGAGAAGTATTAGTTATTTTGAAAAGTCAAGAAGTAAAGTAAGAAAATAAGATAGAATTTCAGTTTAAAGGAGTATGCTTTGAGAAGTATTAGTTATTTTGAAAAGTGAAGAAGTAAAGTAAGAAAATAAGATAGAGTTTCAGATTTAAGGATTTGCTTTGAGAAGTAATAAATATTTAGAAAAGTGAAGAAGTAAAGTAAGAAAATAAGATAGAGTTTCAGATTTAATGATTATGCTTTGAGAAGTATTAGTTATTTTGAAAAGTGAAGAAGTAAAGTAAGAAAAGAAGGTAGAGTATCAGTTTAAAGGAGTATGCTTTGAGAAGTATTAGTTATTTTGAAAAGTGAAGAAGTAAAGTAAGAAAAGAAGATAGTGTTTCAGTTTAAAGGAGTATGCTTTGAGAAGTAATAAGTATTTAGAAAAGTCAAGAAGTAAATTAAGAAAAAAAGATAGAGTTTCAGTTTAAAGGAGTATGCTTTGAGAAGTATTAGTTATTTTGAAAAGTGAAGAAGTAAAGTAAGAAAAGAAGATAGAGTTTCAGTTTATAGGAGTATGCTTTGAGAAGTATTAGTTATTTTGAAAAGTGAAGAAGTAAAGTAAGAAAAGAAGATAGTGTTTCAGTTTAAAGGAGTATGCTTTGAGAAGTAATAAGTATTTTCAAAAGTGAAGAAGTAAAGTAAGAAAAGAAAATAGAGTTTCAGATTTAAGGAGTATGCTTTGAGAAGTATTAGTTATTTTGAAAAGTGAAGAAGTAAAGTAAGAAAAGAAAATAGAGTTTCAGATTTAAGGAGTATGCTTTGAGAAGTATTAGTTATTTTCAAAAGTGAAGAAGTAAAGTAAGAAAAGAAAATAGAGTTTCAGATTTAAGGAGTATGCTTTGAGAAGTATTAGTTATTTTGAAAAGTGAAGAAGTAAAGTAAGAAAATAAGATAGAGTTTCAGATTTAAGGATTTGCTTTGAGAAGTATTAGTTATTTTGAAAAGTGAAGAAGTAAAGTAAGAAAAGAAGATAGAGTTTCAGTTTAAAGGAGTATTCTTTGTGAAGTAATAAGTATTTAGAAAAGTGAAGAAGTAAAGTAAGAAAAGAAGATAGAGTTTCAGTTTAAAGGAGTATGCTTTGAGAAGTATTAGTTATTTTGAAAAGTGAAGAAGTAAAGTAAGAAAATAAGATATAATTTCAGATTTAAGGATTTGCTTTGAGAAGTAATAAGTATTTAGTAAAGTGAAGAAGTAAAGTAAGAAAATAAGATAGAGTTTCAGTTTAAAGGAGTATGCTTTGAGAAGTATTAGATATTTTGAAAAGTGAAGAAGTAAAGTAATAAAAAAAGATAGAGTTTCAGATTTAAGGAGTATGCTTTGAGAAGTATTAGTTATTTAGAAAAGTGAAGAAGTAAAGTAAGAAAAGAAGATAGAGTTTCAGTTTAAAGGAGTATGCTTTGAGAAGTATTAGTTATTTTGAAAAGTGAAGAAGTAAAGTAAGAAAAGAAGATAGTGTTTCAGTTTAAAGGAGTATGCTTTGAGAAGTATTAGTTATTTTGAAAAGTGAAGAAGTAAAGTAAGAAAAGAAAATAGAGTTTCAGATTTAAGGAGTATGCTTTGAGAAGTAATAAGTATTTTGAAAAGTGAAGAAGTAAAGTAAGAAAAGAAAATAGAGTTTCAGTTTAAAGGAGTATGCTTTGAGAACTATTAGTTATTTTGAAAAGTGAAGAAGTAAAGTAAGAAAAAAAGATAGTGTTTCAGTTTAAAGGAGTATGCTTTGAGAAGTATTAGTTATTTTGAAAAGTGAAGAAGTAAAGTAAGAAAAGAAAATAGAGTTTCAGATTTAAGGAGTATGCTTTGAGAAGTAATAAGTATTTTGAAAAGTGAAGAAGTAAAGTAAGAAAAGAAGGTAGAGTATCAGTTTAAAGGAGTATGCTTTGAGAAGTATTAGTTATTTAGAAAAGTGAAGAAGTAAAGTAAGAAAAAAAGATAGAGTTTCAGTTTAAAGGAGTATGCTTTGAGAAGTATTAGTTATTTTGAAAAGTGAAGAAGTAAAGTAAGAAAAGAAGGTAGAGTATCAGTTTAAAGGAGTATGCTTTGAGAAGTATTTGTTATTTTGAAAAGTCAAGAAGTAAAGTAAGAAAAAAAGATAGAGTTTCAGTTTAAAGGAGTATGCTTTGAGAAGTATTAGTTATTTTGAAAAGTGAAGAAGTAAAGTAAGAAAAGAAAATAGAGTTTCAGATTTAAGGAGTATGCTTTGAGAAGTATTAGTTATTTTGAAAAGTCAAGAAGTAAAGTAAGAAAATAAGATAGAATTTCAGTTTAAAGGAGTATGCTTTGAGAAGTATTAGTTATTTTGAAAAGTGAAGAAGTAAAGTAAGAAAAGAAAATAGAGTATCAGATTTAAGGAGTATGCTTTGAGAAGTATTAGTTATTTTGAAAAGTGAAGAAGTAAAGTAACAAAAGAAGATAGTGTTTCAGTTTAAAGGAGTATGCTTTGAGAAGTAATAAGTATTTAGAAAAGTCAAGAAGTAAAGTAAGAAAAAAAGATAGTGTTTCAGTTTAAATGAGTATGCTTTGAGAAGTATTAGTTATTTTCAAAAGTGAAGAAGTAAAGTAAGAAAAGAAAATAGAGTTTCAGATTTAAGGAGTATGCTTTGAGAAGTATTAGTTATTTTGAAAAGTCAAGAAGTAAAGTAAGAAAATAAGATAGAATTTCAGTTTAAAGGAGTATGCTTTGAGAAGTATTAGTTATTTTGAAAAGTGAAGAAGTAAAGTAAGAAAAGAAAATAGAGTTTCAGATTTAAGGAGTATGCTTTGAGAAGTAATAAGTATTTTGAAATGTGAAGAAGTAAAGTAAGAAAAGAAAATAGTGTTTCAGATTTAAGTAGTATGCTTTGAGAAGTATTAGTTATTTTGAAAAGTGAAGAAGTAAAGTAAGAAAAGAAGATAGAGTTTCAGATTTAAGGATTATGCTTTGAGAAGTAGGAAGTATTTTGAAAAGTGAAGAAGTAAAGTAAGAAAAGAAGGTAGAGTATCAGTTTTAAGGAGTATGCTTTGAGAAGTATTAGTTATTTTGAAAAGTGAAGAAGTAAAGTAAGAAAATAAGATAGAATTTCAGTTTAAAGGAGTATGCTTTGAGAAGTATTAGTTATTTTGAAAAGTGAAGAAGTAAATTAAGAAAAGAAGATAGAGTTTCAGTTTTAAGGAGTATGCTTTGAGAAGTAGGAAGTATTTTGAAAAGTGAAGAAGTAAAGTAAGAAAAGAAGGTAGAGTATCAGTTTTAAGGAGTATGCTTTGAGAAGTAATAGTTATTTTGAAAAGTGAAGAAGTAAAGTAAGAAAATAAGATAGAATTTCAGTTTAAAGGAGTATGCTTTGAGAAGTATTAGTTATTTTGAAAAGTGAAGAAGTAAAGTAAGAAAAGAAAATAGAGTTTTAGTTTTAAGGATTTGCTTTGAGAAGTATTAGTTATTTTGAAAAGTGAAGAAGTAAAGTAAGAAAAGAAAATATAATTTCAGATTTAAGAATTTGCTTTGTGAAGTAATAAGTATTTAGAAAAGTGAAGAAGTAAAGTAAGAAAAGAAGATAGAGTTTCAGTTTAAAGGAGTATGCTTTGAGAAGTATTAGTTATTTTGAAAAGTGAAGAAGTAAATTAAGAAAAGAATATAGTGTTTCAGATTTAAGGAGTATGCTTTGAGAAGTAATAAGTATTTTGAAAAGTGAAGAAGTAAAGTAAGAAAAGAAAATAGAGTTTCAGTTTAAAGGAGTATGCTTTGAGAACTATTAGTTATTTTGAAAAGTGAAGAAGTAAAGTAAGAAAAAAAGATAGTGTTTCAGTTTAAAGGAGTATGCTTTGAGAAGTATTAGTTATTTTGAAAAGTGAAGAAGTAAATTAAGAAAAGAAGGTAGAGTATCAGTTTAAAGGAGTATGCTTTGAGAAGTATTAGTTATTTTGAAAAGTGAAGAAGTAAAGTAAGAAAATAAGATAGAATTTCAGTTTAAAGGAGTATGCTTTGAGAAGTATTAGTTATTTTGAAAAGTGAAGAAGTAAAGTAAGAAAAGAAAATAGAGTTTCAGATTTAAGGAGTATGCTTTGAGAAGTAATAAGTATTTTGAAAAGTGAAGAAGTAAAGTAAGAAAAGAAAATAGAGTTTCAGTTTAAAGGAGTATGCTTTGAGAACTATTAGTTATTTTGAAAAGTGAAGAAGTAAAGTAAGAAAAAAAGATAGTGTTTCAGTTTAAAGGAGTATGCTTTGAGAAGTATTAGTTATTTTGAAAAGTGAAGAAGTAAATTAAGAAAAGAAGGTAGAGTTTCAGTTTAAAGGAGTATGCTTTGAGAAGTATTAGTTATTTTGAAAAGTGAAGAAGTAAAGTAAGAAAAGAAGGTAGAGTATCAGTTTAAAGGAGTATGCTTTGAGAAGTATTAGTTATTTAGAAAAGTGAAGAAGTAAAGTAAGAAAAAAAGATAGAGTTTCAGTTTAAAGGAGTATGCTTTGAGAAGTATTAGTTATTTTGAAAAGTGAAGAAGTAAAGTAAGAAAAGAAGGTAGAGTATCAGTTTAAAGGAGTATGCTTTGAGAAGTATTAGTTATTTTGAAAAGTCAAGAAGTAAAGTAAGAAAAAAAGATAGAGTTTCAGTTTAAAGGAGTATGCTTTGAGAAGTATTAGTTATTTTGAAAAGTGAAGAAGTAAAGTAAGAAAAGAAAATAGAGTTTCAGATTTAAGGAGTATGCTTTGAGAAGTATTAGTTATTTTGAAAAGTCAAGAAGTAAAGTAAGAAAATAAGATAGAATTTCAGTTTAAAGGAGTATGCTTTGAGAAGTATTAGTTATTTTGAAAAGTGAAGAAGTAAAGTAAGAAAAGAAAATAGAGTATCAGATTTAAGGAGTATGCTTTGAGAAGTATTAGTTATTTTGAAAAGTGAAGAAGTAAAGTAACAAAAGAAGATAGTGTTTCAGTTTAAAGGAGTATGCTTTGAGAAGTAATAAGTATTTAGAAAAGTCAAGAAGTAAAGTAAGAAAAGAAGATAGAGTTTCAGTTTAAAGGAGTATGCTTTGAGAAGTATTAGTTATTTTCAAAAGTGAAGAAGTAAAGTAAGAAAAGAAAATAGAGTTTCAGATTTAAGGAGTATGCTTTGAGAAGTATTAGTTATTTTGAAAAGTCAAGAAGTAAAGTAAGAAAATAAGATAGAATTTCAGTTTAAAGGAGTATGCTTTGAGAAGTATTAGTTATTTTGAAAAGTGAAGAAGTAAAGTAAGAAAAGAAAATAGAGTTTCAGATTTAAGGAGTATGCTTTGAGAAGTAATAAGTATTTTGAAATGTGAAGAAGTAAAGTAAGAAAAGAAAATAGTGTTTCAGATTTAAGTAGTATGCTTTGAGAAGTATTAGTTATTTTGAAAAGTGAAGAAGTAAAGTAAGAAAAGAAGATAGAGTTTCAGATTTAAGGATTATGCTTTGAGAAGTAGGAAGTATTTTGAAAAGTGAAGAAGTAAAGTAAGAAAAGAAGGTAGAGTATCAGTTTTAAGGAGTATGCTTTGAGAAGTATTAGTTATTTTGAAAAGTGAAGAAGTAAAGTAAGAAAATAAGATAGAATTTCAGTTTAAAGGAGTATGCTTTGAGAAGTATTAGTTATTTTGAAAAGTGAAGAAGTAAAGTAAGAAAAGAAAATAGAGTTTTAGTTTTAAGGATTTGCTTTGAGAAGTATTAGTTATTTTGAAAAGTGAAGAAGTAAAGTAAGAAAATAAGATAGAGTTTCAGTTTTAAGGATTTGCTTTGTGAAGTAATAAGTATTTAGAAAAGTGAAGAAGTAAAGTAAGAAAAGAAGATAGAGTTTCAGTTTAAAGGAGTATGCTTTGAGAAGTATTAGTTATTTTGAAAAGTGAAGAAGTAAAGTAAGAAAATAAGATATAATTTCAGATTTAAGGATTTGCTTTGAGAAGTAATAAGTATTTAGTAAAGTGAAGAAGTAAAGTAAGAAAATAAGATAGAGTTTCAGTTTAAAGGAGTATGCTTTGAGAAGTATTAGTTATTTTGAAAAGTGAAGAAGTAAAGTAATAAAAAAAGATAGAGTTTCAGATTTAAGGAGTATGCTTTGAGAAGTATTAGTTATTTAGAAAAGTGAAGAAGTAAAGTAAGAAAAGAAGATAGAGTTTCAGTTTAAAGGAGTATGCTTTGAGAAGTATTAGTTATTTTGAAAAGTGAAGAAGTAAATTAAGAAAAGAAGATAGAGTTTCAGATTTAAGAATTTGCTTTGTGAAGTATTAGTTATTTTGAAAAGTGAAGAAGTAAAGTAAGAAAAGAAGATAGAGTTTCAGTTTAAAGGAGTATGCTTTGAGAAGTATTAGTTATTTTGAAAAGTGAAGAAGTAAAGTAAGAAAAGAAGATAGAGTTTCAGTTTAAAGGAGTATGCTTTGAGAAGTATTAGTTATTTTGAAAAGTGAAGAAGTAAAGTAAGAAAAGAAAATAGAGTTTTAGTTTTAAGGATTTGCTTTGAGAAGTATTAGTTATTTTGAAAAGTGAAGAAGTAAAGTAAGAAAAGAAAATAGAGTTTCAGTTTAAAGGAGTATGCTTTGAGAAGTATTAGTTATTTTGAAAAGTGAAGAAGTAAAGTAAGAAAAGAAGATAGTGTTTCAGTTTAAAGGAGTATGCTTTGAGAAGTATTAGTTATTTTGAAAAGTGAAGAAGTAAAGTAAGAAAAGAAAATAGAGTTTTAGTTTTAAGGATTTGCTTTGAGAAGTATTAGTTATTTTGAAAAGTGAAGAAGTAAAGTAAGAAAAGAAGATAGAGTTTCAGATTTAAGGATTATGCTTTGAGAAGTAATAAGTATTTTGAAAAGTGAAGAAGTAAAGTAAGAAAAGAAGGTAGAGTATCAGTTTTAAGGAGTATGCTTTGAGAAGTATTAGTTATTTAGAAAAGTCAAGAAGTAAAGTAAGAAAAGAAAATAGAGTTTTAGTTTAAAGGAGTATGCTTTGAGAAGTATTAGTTATTTAGAAAAGTGAAGAAGTAAAGTAAGAAAAGAAGATAGTGTTTCAGTTTAAAGGAGTATGCTTTGAGAAGTAATAAGTATTTAGAAAAGTGAAGAAGTAAATTAAGAAAAGAAGATAGTGTTTCAGTTTAAAGGAGTATGCTTTGAGAAGTATTAGTTATTTTGAAAAGTGAAGAAGTAAATTAAGAAAAGAAGATAGTGTTTCAGTTTATAGGAGTATGCTTTGAGAAGTATTAGTTATTTTGAAAAGTGAAGAAGTAAAGTAAGAAAAGAAAATAGAGTTTCAGTTTAAAGGAGTATGCTTTGAGAAGTATTAGTTATTTTGAAAAGTGAAGAAGTAAAGTAAGAAAAGAAGATAGTGTTTCAGTTTAAAGGAGTATGCTTTGAGAAGTATTAGTTATTTAGAAAAGTGAAGAAGTAAAGTAAGAAAAGAAGATAGTGTTTCAGTTTATAGGAGTATGCTTTGAGAAGTATTAGTTATTTTGAAAAGTGAAGAAGTAAAGTAAGAAAAGAAGATAGAGTTTCAGTTTATAGGAGTATGCTTTGAGAAGTATTAGTTATTTTGAAAAGTGAAGAAGTAAAGTAAGAAAAGAAAATAGAGTTTTAGTTTTAAGGATTTGCTTTGAGAAGTATTAGTTATTTTGAAAAGTGAAGAAGTAAAGTAAGAAAAGAAGATAGAGTTTCAGATTTAAGGATTTGCTTTGAGAAGTATTAGTTATTTTGAAAAGTGAAGAAGTAAATTAAGAAAAGAAGATAGAGTTTCAGTTTAAAGGAGTATGCTTTGAGAAGTATTAGATATTTTGAAAAGTGAAGAAGTAAATTAAGAAAAGAAGATAGAGTTTCAGTTTTAAGGAGTATGCTTTGAGAAGTAGGAAGTATTTTGAAAAGTGAAGAAGTAAAGTAAGAAAAGAAGGTAGAGTATCAGTTTAAAGGAGTATGCTTTGAGAAGTAGGAAGTATTTTGAAAAGTGAAGAAGTAAAGTAAGAAAATAAGATAGAATTTCAGTTTAAAGGAGTATGCTTTGAGAAGTATTAGTTATTTTGAAAAGTGAAGAAGTAAAGTAAGAAAAGAAAATAGAGTTTTAGTTTTAAGGATTTGCTTTGAGAAGTATTAGTTATTTTGAAAAGTGAAGAAGTAAAGTAAGAAAAAAAGATAGTGTTTCAGATTTAAGGATTTGCTTTGAGAAGTATTAGTTATTTTGAAAAGTGAAGAAGTAAATTAAGAAAAGAAGATAGAGTTTCAGTTTAAAGGAGTATGCTTTGAGAAGTATTAGATATTTTGAAAAGTGAAGAAGTAAATTAAGAAAAGAAGATAGAGTTTCAGTTTTAAGGAGTATGCTTTGAGAAGTAGGAAGTATTTTGAAAAGTGAAGAAGTAAAGTAAGAAAAGAAGGTAGAGTATCAGTTTAAAGGAGTATGCTTTGAGAAGTATTAGTTATTTAGAAAAGTGAAGAAGTAAAGTAAGAAAAGAAGATAGAGTTTCAGTTTAAAGGAGTATGCTTTGAGAAGTATTAGTTATTTTGAAAAGTGAAGAAGTAAAGTAAGAAAAGAAGATAGAGTTTCAGATTTAAGGATTTGCTTTGAGAAGTATTAGTTATTTTGAAAAGTGAAGAAGTAAATTAAGAAAAGAAGATAGAGTTTCAGTTTAAAGGAGTATGCTTTGAGAAGTATTAGATATTTTGAAAAGTGAAGAAGTAAATTAAGAAAAGAAGATAGAGTTTCAGTTTTAAGGAGTATGCTTTGAGAAGTAGGAAGTATTTTGAAAAGTGAAGAAGTAAAGTAAGAAAAGAAGGTAGAGTATCAGTTTAAAGGAGTATGCTTTGAGAAGTATTAGTTATTTAGAAAAGTGAAGAAGTAAAGTAAGAAAAGAAGGTAGAGTATCAGTTTAAAGGAGTATGCTTTGAGAAGTATTAGTTATTTTGAAAAGTGAAGAAGTAAAGTAAGAAAAGAAGATAGAGTTTCAGATTTAAGGATTTGCTTTGAGAAGTATTAGTTATTTTGAAAAGTGAAGAAGTAAATTAAGAAAAGAAGATAGAGTTACAGTTTTAAGGAGTATGCTTTGAGAAGTAGGAAGTATTTTGAAAAGTGAAGAAGTAAAGTAAGAAAAGAAGGTAGAGTATCAGTTTAAAGGAGTATGCTTTGAGAAGTATTAGTTATTTTGAAAAGTGAAGAAGTAAAGTAAGAAAATAAGATAGAATTTCAGTTTAAAGGAGTATGCTTTGAGAAGTATTAGTTATTTTGAAAAGTGAAGAAGTAAAGTAAGAAAAGAAAATAGAGTTTTAGTTTTAAGGATTTGCTTTGAGAAGTATTAGTTATTTTGAAAAGTGAAGAAGTAAAGTAAGAAAATAAGATAGAGTTTCAGTTTTAAGGAGTATGCTTTGAGAAGTATTAGTTATTTAGAAAAGTGAAGAAGTAAAGTAAGAAAATAAGATAGAGTTTCAGTTTAAAGGAGTATGCTTTGAGAAGTATTAGATATTTTGAAAAGTGAAGAAGTAAATTAAGAAAAGAAGATAGAGTTTCAGTTTTAAGGAGTATGCTTTGAGAAGTAGGAAGTATTTTGAAAAGTGAAGAAGTAAAGTAAGAAAAGAAGGTAGAGTATCAGTTTAAAGGAGTATGCTTTGAGAAGTATTAGTTATTTTGAAAAGTCAAGAAGTAAAGTAAGAAAAGAAGATAGTGTTTCAGTTTAAAGGAGTATGCTTTGAGAAGTATTAGTTATTTTGAAAAGTGAAGAAGTAAAGTAAGAAAAGAAAATAGAGTTTTAGTTTTAAGGATTTGCTTTGAGAAGTATTAGTTATTTTGAAAAGTGAAGAAGTAAAGTAAGAAAAGAAGATAGAGTTTCAGATTTAAGGATTATGCTTTGAGAAGTAATAAGTATTTTGAAAAGTGAAGAAGTAAAGTAAGAAAAGAAGGTAGAGTATCAGTTTTAAGGAGTATGCTTTGAGAAGTATTAGTTATTTAGAAAAGTCAAGAAGTAAAGTAAGAAAAGAAAATAGAGTTTTAGTTTAAAGGAGTATGCTTTGAGAAGTATTAGTTATTTAGAAAAGTGAAGAAGTAAAGTAAGAAAAGAAGATAGTGTTTCAGTTTAAAGGAGTATGCTTTGAGAAGTAATAAGTATTTAGAAAAGTGAAGAAGTAAATTAAGAAAAGAAGATAGTGTTTCAGTTTAAAGGAGTATGCTTTGAGAAGTAATAAGTATTTTGAAATGTGAAGAAGTAAAGTAAGAAAAAAGGATAGAGTTTTAGATTTAAGTATTATGCTTTGAGAAGTATTAGTTATTTTGAAAAGTGAAGAAGTAAAGTAAGAAAAGAAGATAGAGTTTCAGATTTAAGGATTATGCTTTGAGAAGTAATAAGTATTTTGAAAAGTGAAGAAGTAAAGTAAGAAAAGAAGGTAGAGTATCAGTTTTAAGGAGTATGCTTTGAGAAGTATTAGTTATTTAGAAAAGTCAAGAAGTAAAGTAAGAAAAGAAAATAGAGTTTTAGTTTAAAGGAGTATGCTTTGAGAAGTATTAGTTATTAGAAAAGTGAAGAAGTAAAGTAAGAAAAGAAGATAGAGTTTCAGTTTTAAGGAGTATGCTTTGAGAAGTATTAGTTATTTTCAAAAGTGAAGAAGTAAATTAAGAAAAGAAGATAGAGTTTCAGTTTTAAGGAGTATGCTTTGAGAAGTATTAGTTATTTAGAAAAGTGAAGAAGTAAAGTAAGAAAAGAAAATAGAGTTTTAGTTTTAAGGATTTGCTTTGAGAAGTATTAGTTATTTTGAAAAGTGAAGAAGTAAATTAAGAAAAGAAGATAGTGTTTCAGTTTATAGGAGTATGCTTTGAGAAGTATTAGTTATTTTGAAAAGTGAAGAAGTAAAGTAAGAAAAGAAGATAGAGTTTCAGTTTATAGGAGTATGCTTTGAGAAGTATTAGTTATTTTGAAAAGTGAAGAAGTAAAGTAAGAAAAGAAGATAGTGTTTCAGTTTAAAGGAGTATGCTTTGAGAAGTAATAAGTATTTAGAAAAGTCAAGAAGTAAAGTAAGAAAAGAAGATAGAGTTTCAGTTTTAAGGAGTATGCTTTGAGAAGTATTAGTTATTTTCAAAAGTGAAGAAGTAAAGTAAGAAAAGAAGATAGAGTTTCAGATTTAAGGAGTATGCTTTGAGAAGTATTAGTTATTTTGAAAAGTCAAGAAGTAAAGTAAGAAAATAAGATAGAATTTCAGTTTAAAGGAGTATGCTTTGAGAAGTATTAGTTATTTTGAAAAGTGAAGAAGTAAAGTAAGAAAAAAAGATAGAGTTTCAGATTTAAGGATTTGCTTTGAGAAGTAATAAATATTTAGAAAAGTGAAGAAGTAAAGTAAGAAAATAAGATAGAGTTTCAGATTTAAGGATTATGCTTTGAGAAGTAGGAAGTATTTTGAAAAGTGAAGAAGTAAAGTAAGAAAAGAAGGTAGAGTATCAGTTTAAAGGAGTATGCTTTGAGAAGTATTAGTTATTTTGAAAAGTGAAGAAGTAAAGTAAGAAAAGAAAATAGAGTTTCAGTTTAAAGGAGTATGCTTTGAGAAGTATTAGTTATTTTGAAAAGTGAAGAAGTAAAGTAAGAAAAGAAGATAGTGTTTCAGTTTAAAGGAGTATGCTTTGAGAAGTAATAAGTATTTAGAAAAGTCAAGAAGTAAAGTAAGAAAAGAAGGTAGAGTTTCAGTTTAAAGGAGTATGCTTTGAGAAGTATTAGTTATTTTCAAAAGTGAAGAAGTAAAGTAAGAAAATAAGATAGAGTTTCAGATTTAAGGAGTATGCTTTGAGAAGTAATAAGTATTTTGAAATGTGAAGAAGTAAAGTAAGAAAAAAGGATAGAGTTTCAGATTTAAGTAGTATGCTTTGAGAAGTATTAGTTATTTTGAAAAGTGAAGAAGTAAAGTAAGAAAAGAAGATAGAGTTTCAGATTTAAGGATTTGCTTTGAGAAGTAATAAATATTTAGAAAAGTGAAGAAGTAAAGTAAGAAAATAAGATAGAGTTTCAGATTTAAGGATTATGCTTTGAGAAGTAGGAAGTATTTTGAAAAGTGAAGAAGTAAAGTAAGAAAAGAAGGTAGAGTATCAGTTTAAAGGAGTATGCTTTGAGAAGTATTAGTTATTTTGAAAAGTGAAGAAGTAAAGTAAGAAAAGAAAATAGAGTTTCAGTTTAAAGGAGTATGCTTTGAGAAGTATTAGTTATTTTGAAAAGTGAAGAAGTAAAGTAAGAAAAGAAGATAGTGTTTCAGTTTAAAGGAGTATGCTTTGAGAAGTATTAGTTATTTAGAAAAGTGAAGAAGTAAAGTAAGAAAAGAAGATAGTGTTTCAGTTTATAGGAGTATGCTTTGAGAAGTATTAGTTATTTTGAAAAGTGAAGAAGTAAAGTAAGAAAAGAAGATAGAGTTTCAGTTTATAGGAGTATGCTTTGAGAAGTATTAGTTATTTTGAAAAGTGAAGAAGTAAAGTAAGAAAAGAAAATAGAGTTTCAGTTTAAAGGAGTATGCTTTGAGAAGTATTAGTTATTTTGAAAAGTGAAGAAGTAAAGTAAGAAAAGAAGATAGTGTTTCAGTTTAAAGGAGTATGCTTTGAGAAGTAATAAGTATTTAGAAAAGTCAAGAAGTAAAGTAAGAAAAGAAAATAGAGTTTCAGATTTAAGGAGTATGCTTTGAGAAGTATTAGTTATTTTGAAAAGTGAAGAAGTAAAGTAAGAAAATAAGATAGAATTTCAGTTTAAAGGAGTATGCTTTGAGAAGTATTAGTTATTTTGAAAAGTGAAGAAGTAAAGTAAGAAAAGAAAATAGAGTTTCAGATTTAAGGAGTATGCTTTGAGAAGTAATAAGTATTTTGAAATGTGAAGAAGTAAAGTAAGAAAAAAGGATAGAGTTTTAGATTTAAGTATTATGCTTTGAGAAGTATTAGTTATTTTGAAAAGTGAAGAAGTAAAGTAAGAAAAGAAGATAGAGTTTCAGATTTAAGGATTATGCTTTGAGAAGTAATAAGTATTTTGAAAAGTGAAGAAGTAAAGTAAGAAAAGAAGGTAGAGTATCAGTTTTAAGGAGTATGCTTTGAGAAGTATTAGTTATTTTGAAAAGTCAAGAAGTAAAGTAAGAAAAGAAAATAGAGTTTTAGTTTAAAGGAGTATGCTTTGAGAAGTATTAGTTATTTTGAAAAGTGAAGAAGTAAAGTAAGAAAATAAGATAGAATTTCAGTTTAAAGGAGTATGCTTTGAGAAGTATTAGTTATTTTGAAAAGTGAAGAAGTAAAGTAAGAAAAGAAAATAGAGTTTTAGTTTTAAGGATTTGCTTTGAGAAGTATTAGTTATTTTGAAAAGTGAAGAAGTAAAGTAAGAAAATAAGATATAATTTCAGATTTAAGGATTTGCTTTGAGAAGTAATAAGTATTTAGTAAAGTGAAGAAGTAAAGTAAGAAAATAAGATAGAGTTTCAGTTTAAAGGAGTATGCTTTGAGAAGTATTAGATATTTTGAAAAGTGAAGAAGTAAAGTAATAAAAAAAGATAGAGTTTCAGATTTAAGGAGTATGCTTTGAGAAGTATTAGTTATTTTGAAAAGTGAAGAAGTAAAGTAAGAAAAGAAGATAGAGTTTCAGTTTAAAGGAGTATGCTTTGAGAAGTATTAGTTATTTTGAAAAGTGAAGAAGTAAAGTAAGAAAAGAAGATAGTGTTTCAGTTTAAAGGAGTATGCTTTGAGAAGTATTAGTTATTTTGAAAA
The DNA here is from genome assembly GCA_946699065.1 of Loxodes magnus. Taxonomy (NCBI): domain Eukaryota; phylum Ciliophora; class Karyorelictea; order Loxodida; family Loxodidae; genus Loxodes; species Loxodes magnus. Next base: position 13,833 of record CAMPDV010005351.1, read on the forward strand.
GTGAAGAAGTAAAGTAAGAAAAGAAGATAGAGTTTCAGTTTAAAGGAGTATGCTTTGAGAAGTATTAGTTATTTTGAAAAGTGAAGAAGTAAAGTAAGAAAAGAAAATAGAGTTTCAGTTTAAAGGAGTATGCTTTGAGAAGTATTAGTTATTTTGAAAAGTGAAGAAGTAAAGTAAGAAAATAAGATAGAGTTTCAGTTTAAAGGAGTATGCTTTGAGAAGTATTAGTTATTTTGAAAAGTGAAGAAGTAAAGTAATAAAAAAAGATAGAGTTTCAGATTTAAGGAGTATGCTTTGAGAAGTATTAGTTATTTAGAAAAGTGAAGAAGTAAAGTAAGAAAAGAAGATAGAGTTTCAGTTTAAAGGAGTATGCTTTGAGAAGTATTAGTTATTTAGAAAAGTGAAGAAGTAAAGTAAGAAAAGAAGATAGAGTTTCAGTTTAAAGGAGTATGCTTTGAGAAGTATTAGTTATTTTGAAAAGTGAAGAAGTAAAGTAAGAAAAGAAGATAGAGTTTCAGATTTAAGGATTTGCTTTGAGAAGTATTAGTTATTTTGAAAAGTGAAGAAGTAAATTAAGAAAAGAAGATAGAGTTTCAGTTTAAAGGAGTATGCTTTGAGAAGTATTAGATATTTTGAAAAGTGAAGAAGTAAATTAAGAAAAGAAGATAGAGTTTCAGTTTTAAGGAGTATGCTTTGAGAAGTAGGAAGTATTTTGAAAAGTGAAGAAGTAAAGTAAGAAAAGAAGATAGAGTTTCAGTTTAAAGGAGTATGCTTTGAGAAGTATTAGTTATTTTGAAAAGTGAAGAAGTAAATTAAGAAAAGAAGATAGAGTATCAGTTTAAAGGAGTATGCTTTGAGAAGTATTAGTTATTTTGAAAAGTGAAGAAGTAAAGTAAGAAAAGAAGATAGAGTTTCAGATTTAAGGATTTGCTTTGAGAAGTATTAGTTATTTTGAAAAGTGAAGAAGTAAATTAAGAAAAGAAGATAGAGTTACAGTTTTAAGGAGTATGCTTTGAGAAGTAGGAAGTATTTTGAAAAGTGAAGAAGTAAAGTAAGAAAAGAAGGTAGAGTATCAGTTTAAAGGAGTATGCTTTGAGAAGTATTAGTTATTTTGAAAAGTGAAGAAGTAAAGTAAGAAAATAAGATAGAATTTCAGTTTAAAGGAGTATGCTTTGAGAAGTATTAGTTATTTAGAAAAGTGAAGAAGTAAAGTAAGAAAAGAAGATAGTGTTTCAGTTTATAGGAGTATGCTTTGAGAAGTATTAGTTATTTTGAAAAGTGAAGAAGTAAAGTAAGAAAAGAAGATAGAGTTTCAGTTTATAGGAGTATGCTTTGAGAAGTATTAGTTATTTTGAAAAGTGAAGAAGTAAAGTAAGAAAAGAAAATAGAGTTTCAGTTTAAAGGAGTATGCTTTGAGAAGTATTAGTTATTTTGAAAAGTGAAGAAGTAAAGTAAGAAAAGAAGATAGTGTTTCAGTTTAAAGGAGTATGCTTTGAGAAGTAATAAGTATTTAGAAAAGTCAAGAAGTAAAGTAAGAAAAGAAAATAGAGTTTCAGATTTAAGGAGTATGCTTTGAGAAGTATTAGTTATTTTGAAAAGTGAAGAAGTAAAGTAAGAAAATAAGATAGAATTTCAGTTTAAAGGAGTATGCTTTGAGAAGTATTAGTTATTTTGAAAAGTGAAGAAGTAAAGTAAGAAAAGAAAATAGAGTTTCAGATTTAAGGAGTATGCTTTGAGAAGTAATAAGTATTTTGAAATGTGAAGAAGTAAAGTAAGAAAAAAGGATAGAGTTTTAGATTTAAGTATTATGCTTTGAGAAGTATTAGTTATTTTGAAAAGTGAAGAAGTAAAGTAAGAAAAGAAGATAGAGTTTCAGATTTAAGGATTATGCTTTGAGAAGTAATAAGTATTTTGAAAAGTGAAGAAGTAAAGTAAGAAAAGAAGGTAGAGTATCAGTTTTAAGGAGTATGCTTTGAGAAGTATTAGTTATTTTGAAAAGTGAAGAAGTAAAGTAAGAAAATAAGATAGAATTTCAGTTTAAAGGAGTATGCTTTGAGAAGTATTAGTTATTTTGAAAAGTGAAGAAGTAAAGTAAGAAAATAAGATAGAATTTCAGTTTAAAGGAGTATGCTTTGAGAAGTATTAGTTATTTTGAAAAGTGAAGAAGTAAAGTAAGAAAAGAAAATAGAGTTTTAGTTTTAAGGATTTGCTTTGAGAAGTATTAGTTATTTTGAAAAGTGAAGAAGTAAAGTAAGAAAATAAGATATAATTTCAGATTTAAGGATTTGCTTTGAGAAGTAATAAGTATTTAGTAAAGTGAAGAAGTAAAGTAAGAAAATAAGATAGAGTTTCAGTTTAAAGGAGTATGCTTTGAGAAGTATTAGATATTTTGAAAAGTGAAGAAGTAAAGTAATAAAAAAAGATAGAGTTTCAGATTTAAGGAGTATGCTTTGAGAAGTATTAGTTATTTTGAAAAGTGAAGAAGTAAAGTAAGAAAAGAAGATAGAGTTTCAGTTTAAAGGAGTATGCTTTGAGAAGTATTAGTTATTTTGAAAAGTGAAGAAGTAAAGTAAGAAAAGAAGATAGTGTTTCAGTTTAAAGGAGTATGCTTTGAGAAGTATTAGTTATTTAGAAAAGTGAAGAAGTAAAGTAAGAAAAGAAGATAGAGTTTCAGTTTAAAGGAGTATGCTTTGAGAAGTATTAGTTATTTTGAAAAGTGAAGAAGTAAAGTAAGAAAAGAAAATAGAGTTTCAGTTTAAAGGAGTATGCTTTGAGAAGTATTAGTTATTTTGAAAAGTGAAGAAGTAAAGTAAGAAAAAAAGATAGTGTTTCAGTTTAAAGGAGTATGCTTTGAGAAGTATTAGTTATTTTGAAAAGTGAAGAAGTAAAGTAAGAAAAGAAGATAGAGTTTCAGTTTTAAGGAGTATGCTTTGAGAAGTATTAGTTATTTAGAAAAGTGAAGAAGTAAAGTAAGAAAAGAAAATAGAGTTTTAGTTTTAAGGATTTGCTTTGAGAAGTATTAGTTATTTAGAAAAGTGAAGAAGTAAAGTAAGAAAAGAAAATAGAGTTTTAGTTTTAAGGATTTGCTTTGAGAAGTATTAGTTATTTTTAAAAGTGAAGAAGTAAAGTAAGAAAAGAAAATAGAGTTTTACTTTTAAGGATTATGCTTTGAGAAGTAATAAGTATTTTGAAAAGTGAAGAAGTAAAGTAAGAAAAGAAAATAGAGTTTTAGTTTTAAGGATTTGCTTTGAGAAGTATTAGTTATTTTGAAAAGTGAAGAAGTAAAGTAAGAAAATAAGATAGAATTTCAGATTTAAGGATTTGCTTTGAGAAGTAATAAGTATTTAGTAAAATGAAGAAGTAAAGTAAGAAAATAAGATAGAGTTTCAGTTTAAAGGATTTGCTTTGAGAAGTAATAAGTATTTTGAAAAGTGAAGAAGTAAAGTAAGAAAATAAGATAGAATTTCAGTTTAAAGGAGTATGCTTTGAGAAGTATTAGTTATTTTGAAAAGTGAAGAAGTAAAGTAAGAAAATAAGATAGAGTTTCAGTTTAAAGGAGTATGCTTTGAGAAGTATTAGTTATTTTGAAAAGTGAAGAAGTAAAGTAATAAAAAAAGATAGAGTTTCAGATTTAAGGAGTATGCTTTGAGAAGTATTAGTTATTTAGAAAAAGTGAAGAAGTAAAGTAAGAAAAGAAGATAGAGTTTCAGTTTTAAGGAGTATGCTTTGAGAAGTATTAGTTATTTTGAAAAGTCAAGAAGTAAAGTAAGAAAATAAGATATAATTTCAGATTTAAGGAGTATGCTTTGAGAAGTATTAGTTATTTAGAAAAGTGAAGAAGTAAAGTAAGAAAAGAAAATAGAGTTTTACTTTTAAGGATTATGCTTTGAGAAGTAATAAGTATTTTGAAAAGTGAAGAAGTAAAGTAAGAAAATAAGATATAATTTCAGATTTAAGGATTTGCTTTGAGAAGTAATAAGTATTTAGAAAAGTGAAGAAGTAAAGTAAGAAAAGAAGATAGAGTTTCAGTTTAAAGGAGTATGCTTTGAGAAGTATTAGTTATTTAGAAAAGTGAAGAAGTAAAGTAAGAAAAGAAGATAGAGTTTCAGTTTTAAGGAGTATGCTTTGAGAAGTATTAGTTATTTTGAAAAGTCAAGAAGTAAAGTAAGAAAATAAGATATAATTTCAGATTTAAGGATTTGCTTTGAGAAGTAATAAGTATTAAGAAAAGTGAAGAAGTAAAGTAAGAAAAGAAGATAGAGTTTCAGTTTAAAGGAGTATGCTTTGAGAAGTATTAGTTATTTAGAAAAGTGAAGAAGTAAAGTAAGAAAAGAAAATAGAGTTTTAGTTTTAAGGATTTGCTTTGAGAAGTATTAGTTATTTAGAAAAGTGAAGAAGTAAAGTAAGAAAAGAAAATAGAGTTTTAGTTTTAAGGATTTGCTTTGAGAAGTATTAGTTATTTTTAAAAGTGAAGAAGTAAATTAAGAAAAGAAGATAGTGTTTCAGTTTAAAGGAGTATGCTTTGAGAAGTATTAGTTATTTTGAAAAGTGAAGAAGTAAAGTAAGAAAAGAAGATAGAGTTTCAGATTTAAGGAGTATGCTTTGAGAAGTATTAAGTATATAGAAAAGTGAAGAAGTAAAGTAAGAAAATAAGATAGAGTTTCAGTTTAAAGGAGTATGCTTTGAAAAGTATTAAGTATTTTGAAAAGTGAAGAAGTAAAGTAAGAAAATAAGATAGAGTTTCAGTTTAAAGGAGTATGCTTTGAAAAGTAATAAGTATTTAGAAAAGTCAAGAAGTAAAGTAAGAAAAGAAGGTAGAATTTCAGTTTTAAGGAGTATGCTTTGAGAAGTATTAGTTATTTTGAAAAGTGAAGAAGTAAAGTAAGAAAAAAAGATAGAGTTTCAGATTTAAGGAGTATGCTTTGAAAAGTATTAAGTATTTTGAAAAGTGAAGAAGTAAAGTAAGAAAAGAAGATAGAGTTTCAGTTTTAAGGAGTATGCTTTGAGAAGTATTAGTTATTTTGAAAAGTGAAGAAGTAAAGTAAGAAAAAAAGATAGTGTTTCAGATTTAAGGAGTATGCTTTGAGAAGTATTAGTTATTTTGAAAAGTGAAGAAGTAAAGTAAGAAAAGAAGATATAATTTCAGTTTAAAGGAGTATGCTTTGAGAAGTATTAGTTATTTTGAAAAGTGAAGAAGTAAAGTAATAAAAAAAGATAGAGTTTCAGATTTAAGGAGTATGCTTTGAGAAGTATTAGTTATTTAGAAAAGTGAAGAAGTAAAGTAAGAAAAGAAGATAGAGTTTCAGTTTAAAGGAGTATGCTTTGAGAAGTATTAGTTATTTTGAAAAGTGAAGAAGTAAAGTAAGAAAAGAAGATAGTGTTTCAGTTTAAAGGAGTATGCTTTGAGAAGTATTAGTTATTTAGAAAAGTGAAGAAGTAAAGTAAGAAAAGAAGATAGAGTTTCAGTTTAAAGGAGTATGCTTTGAGAAGTATTAGTTATTTTGAAAAGTGAAGAAGTAAAGTAAGAAAAGAAAATAGAGTTTCAGTTTAAAGGAGTATGCTTTGAGAAGTATTAGTTATTTTGAAAAGTGAAGAAGTAAAGTAAGAAAAAAAGATAGTGTTTCAGTTTAAAGGAGTATGCTTTGAGAAGTATTAGTTATTTTGAAAAGTGAAGAAGTAAATTAAGAAAAGAAAATAGAGTTTCAGTTTTAAGGAGTATGCTTTGAGAAGTATTAGTTATTTTGAAAAGTGAAGAAGTAAAGTAAGAAAAGAAAATAGAGTTTTAGTTTTAAGGATTTGCTTTGAGAAGTATTAGTTATTTAGAAAAGTGAAGAAGTAAAGTAAGAAAAGAAAATAGAGTTTTAGTTTTAAGGATTTGCTTTGAGAAGTATTAGTTATTTTGAAAAGTGAAGAAGTAAAGTAAGAAAAGAAAATAGAGTTTTACTTTTAAGGATTATGCTTTGAGAAGTAATAAGTATTTTGAAAAGTGAAGAAGTAAAGTAAGAAAAGAAGGTAGAGTATCAGTTTAAAGGAGTATGCTTTGAGAAGTATTAGTTATTTTGAAAAGTGAAGAAGTAAAGTAAGAAAATAAGATAGAATTTCAGATTTAAGGATTTGCTTTGAGAAGTAATAAGTATTTAGTAAAATGAAGAAGTAAAGTAAGAAAATAAGATAGAGTTTCAGTTTTAAGGAGTATGCTTTGAGAAGTATTAGTTATTTTGAAAAGTGAAGAAGTAAAGTAAGAAAATAAGATAGAATTTCAGTTTAAAGGAGTATGCTTTGAGAAGTATTAGTTATTTTGAAAAGTGAAGAAGTAAAGTAAGAAAATAAGATAGAGTTTCAGTTTAAAGGAGTATGCTTTGAGAAGTATTAGTTATTTTGAAAAGTGAAGAAGTAAAGTAATAAAAAAAGATAGAGTTTCAGATTTAAGGAGTATGCTTTGAGAAGTATTAGTTATTTAGAAAAGTGAAGAAGTAAAGTAAGAAAAGAAGATAGAGTTTCAGTTTAAAGGAGTATGCTTTGAGAAGTATTAGTTATTTTGAAAAGTGAAGAAGTAAAGTAAGAAAAGAAGATAGTGTTTCGGTTTAAAGGAGTATGCTTTGAGAAGTATTAAGTATATAGAAAAGTGAAGAAGTAAAGTAAGAAAAGAAGATAGTGTTTCAGTTTAAAGGAGTATGCTTTGAGAAGTATTAGTTATTTAGAAAAGTGAAGAAGTAAAGTAAGAAAATAAGATATAATTTCAGATTTAAGGATTTGCTTTGAGAAGTATTAGTTATTTAGAAAAGTGAAGAAGTAAAGTAAGAAAAGAAAATAGAGTTTTACTTTTAAGGATTATGCTTTGAGAAGTAATAAGTATTTTGAAAAGTGAAGAAGTAAAGTAAGAAAATAAGATATAATTTCAGATTTAAGGATTTGCTTTGAGAAGTAATAAGTATTTAGTAAAGTGAAGAAGTAAAGTAAGAAAAGAAGATAGAGTTTCAGATTTAAGGAGTATGCTTTGAGAAGTATTAGTTATTTAGAAAAGTGAAGAAGTAAAGTAAGAAAATAAGATATAATTTCAGATTTAAGAATTTGCTTTGTGAAGTAATAAGTATTTAGAAAAGTGAAGAAGTAAAGTAAGAAAAGAAGATAGAGTTTCAGATTTAAGGATTTGCTTTGAGAAGTAATAAGTATTAAGAAAAGTGAAGAAGTAAAGTAAGAAAAGAAGATAGAGTTTCAGTTTAAAGGAGTATGCTTTGAGAAGTATTAGTTATTTAGAAAAGTGAAGAAGTAAAGTAAGAAAATAAGATATAATTTCAGATTTAAGGATTTGCTTTGAGAAGTATTAGTTATTTAGAAAAGTGAAGAAGTAAAGTAAGAAAATAAGATAGAGTTTCAGATTTAAGGAGTATGCTTTGAGAAGTATTAGTTATTTTTAAAAGTGAAGAAGTAAATTAAGAAAAGAAGATAGTGTTTCAGTTTAAAGGAGTATGCTTTGAGAAGTATTAGTTATTTTGAAAAGTGAAGAAGTAAAGTAAGAAAAGAAGATAGAGTTTCAGATTTAAGGAGTATGCTTTGAGAAGTATTAAGTATATAGAAAAGTGAAGAAGTAAAGTAAGAAAATAAGATAGAGTTTCAGTTTAAAGGAGTATGCTTTGAAAAGTATTAAGTATTTTGAAAAGTGAAGAAGTAAAGTAAGAAAATAAGATAGAGTTTCAGTTTAAAGGAGTATGCTTTGAAAAGTAATAAGTATTTAGAAAAGTCAAGAAGTAAAGTAAGAAAAGAAGGTAGAGTTTTAGTTTTAAGGATTTGCTTTGAGAAGTATTAGTTATTTTTAAAAGTGAAGAAGTAAATTAAGAAAAGAAGATAGTGTTTCAGTTTAAAGGAGTATGCTTTGAGAAGTATTAGTTATTTTGAAAAGTGAAGAAGTAAAGTAATAAAAAAAGATAGAGTTTCAGATTTAAGGAGTATGCTTTGAGAAGTATTAGTTATTTAGAAAAGTGAAGAAGTAAAGTAAGAAAAGAAGATAGAGTTTCAGTTTAAAGGAGTATGCTTTGAGAAGTATTAGTTATTTTGAAAAGTGAAGAAGTAAAGTAAGAAAAGAAGATAGTGTTTCGGTTTAAAGGAGTATGCTTTGAGAAGTATTAAGTATATAGAAAAGTGAAGAAGTAAAGTAAGAAAAGAAGATAGTGTTTCAGTTTAAAGGAGTATGCTTTGAGAAGTATTAGTTATTTAGAAAAGTGAAGAAGTAAAGTAAGAAAAGAAGATAGAGTTTCAGTTTTAAGGAGTATGCTTTGAGAAGTATTAGTTATTTTGAAAAGTCAAGAAGTAAAGTAAGAAAATAAGATATAATTTCAGATTTAAGGATTTGCTTTGAGAAGTATTAGTTATTTAGAAAAGTGAAGAAGTAAAGTAAGAAAAGAAAATAGAGTTTTACTTTTAAGGATTATGCTTTGAGAAGTAATAAGTATTTTGAAAAGTGAAGAAGTAAAGTAAGAAAATAAGATATAATTTCAGATTTAAGGATTTGCTTTGAGAAGTAATAAGTATTTAGAAAAGTGAAGAAGTAAAGTAAGAAAAGAAGATAGAGTTTCAGTTTAAAGGAGTATGCTTTGAGAAGTATTAGTTATTTTGAAAAGTGAAGAAGTAAAGTAAGAAAAGAAAATAGAGTTTCAGTTTAAAGGAGTATGCTTTGAGAAGTATTAGTTATTTTGAAAAGTGAAGAAGTAAAGTAAGAAAAGAAGATAGTGTTTTACTTTTAAGGATTATGCTTTGAGAAGTAATAAGTATTTTGAAAAGTGAAGAAGTAAAGTAAGAAAATAAGATATAATTTCAGATTTAAGGATTTGATTTAAGAAGTAATAAGTATTTAGAAAAGTGAAGAAGTAAAGTAATAAAAAAAGATAGAGTTTCAGATTTAAGGAGTATGCTTTGAGAAGTATTAGTTATTTAGAAAAGTGAAGAAGTAAAGTAAGAAAAGAAGATAGAGTTTCAGTTTAAAGGAGTATGCTTTGAGAAGTATTAGTTATTTAGAAAAGTGAAGAAGTAAAGTAAGAAAAGAAGATAGTGTTTCAGTTTAAAGGAGTATGCTTTGAGAAGTATTAGTTATTTAGAAAAGTGAAGAAGTAAAGTAATAAAAAAAGATAGAGTTTCGGATTTAAGGAGTATGCTTTAAGAAGTAATAAGTATTTAGAAAAGTGAAGAAGTAAAGTAATAAAAAAAGATAGAGTTTCAGTTTAAAGGAGTATGCTTTGAGAAGTAATAAGTATTTAGTAAAATGAAGAAGTAAAGTAAGAAAAGAAAATAGAGTTTTAGTTTTAAGGATTTGCTTTGAGAAGTATTAGTTATTTTTAAAAGTGAAGAAGTAAAGTAAGAAAAGAAGATAGAGTTTCAGATTTAAGGATTTGCTTTGAGAAGTAATAAGTATTTTGAAAAGTGAAGAAGTAAAGTAAGAAAATAAGATAGAATGTCAGTTTAAAGGAGTATGCTTTGAGAAGTATTAGTTATTTTGAAAAGTGAAGAAGTAAAGTAAGAAAAAAAGATAGTGTTTCAGATTTAAGGAGTATGCTTTGAGAAGTATTAGTTATTTTGAAAAGTGAAGAAGTAAAGCAAGAAAATAAGATATAATTTCAGATTTAAGGAGTATGCTTTGAGAAGTATTAGTTATTTTCAAAAGTGAAGAAGTAAAGTAAGAAAAGAAAATAGAGTTTTAGTTTTAAGGATTTGCTTTGAGAAGTATTAGTTATTTTGAAATGTGAAGAAGTAAAGTAAGAAAAAAGGATAGAGTTTCAGATTTAAGTAGTATGCTTTGAGAAGTATTAGTTATTTTGAAAAGTGAAGAAGTAAAGTAAGAAAAGAAGATAGAGTTTCAGATTTAAGGATTTGCTTTGAGAAGTAATAAATATTTAGAAAAGTGAAGAAGTAAAGTAAGAAAATAAGATAGAGTTTCAGATTTAAGGATTATGCTTTGAGAAGTAGGAAGTATTTTGAAAAGTGAAGAAGTAAAGTAAGAAAAGAAGGTAGAGTATCAGTTTAAAGGAGTATGCTTTGAGAAGTATTAGTTATTTTGAAAAGTGAAGAAGTAAAGTAAGAAATGAAAATAGAATTTCAGTTTAAAGGAGTATGCTTTGAGAAGTATTAGTTATTTTGAAAAGTGAAGAAGTAAAGTAAGAAAAGAAAATAGAATTTCAGTTTAAAGGAGTATGCTTTGAGAAGTATTAGTTATTTTGAAAAGTGAAGAAGTAAAGTAAGAAAAGAAAATAGAATTTCAGTTTAAAGGAGTATGCTTTGAGAAGTATTAGTTATTTTGAAAAGTGAAGAAGTAAAGTAAGAAAAGAAAATAGAGTTTTAGTTTTAAGGATTTGCTTTGAGAAGTATTAGTTATTTTGAAAAGTGAAGAAGTAAAGTAATAAAAAAAAATAGAGTTTCAGATTTAAGGAGTATGCTTTGAGAAGTATTAGTTATTTAGAAAAGTGAAGAAGTAAAGTAAGAAAAGAAAATAGAGTTTTACTTTTAAGGATTATGCTTTGAGAAGTAATAAGTATTTTGAAAAGTGAAGAAGTAAAGTAAGAAAATAAGATATAATTTCAGATTTAAGGATTTGCTTTGAGAAGTAATAAGTATTTAGTAAAGTGAAGAAGTAAAGTAAGAAAATAAGATAGAGTTTCAGTTTAAAGGAGTATGCTTTGAGAAGTATTAGTTATTTTGAAAAGTGAAGAAGTAAATTAAGAAAAGAAGATAGAGTTTCAGATTTAAGGAGTATGCTTTGAGAAGTATTAGTTATTTAGAAAAGTGAAGAAGTAAAGTAAGAAAATAAGATAGAGTTTCAGTTTAAAGGAGTATGCTTTGAAAAGTATTAGTTATTTTGAAAAGTGAAGAAGTAAATTAAGAAAAGAAGATAGAGTTTCAGTTTTAAGGAGTATGCTTTGAGAAGTATTAGTTATTTTGAAAAGTGAAGAAGTAAAGTAATAAAAAAAGATAGAGTTTCGGATTTAAGGAGTATGCTTTGAGAAGTATTAGTTATTTAGAAAAGTGAAGAAGTAAAGTAAGAAAAGAAGATAGAGTTTCAGTTTAAAGGAGTATGCTTTGAGAAGTATTAGTTATTTTGAAAAGTGAAGAAGTAAAGTAAGAAAAGAAAATAGAGTTTTAGTTTTAAGGATTTGCTTTGAGAAGTATTAGTTATTTTGAAAAGTGAAGAAGTAAAGTAAGAAAAAAAGATAGTGTTTCAGTTTAAAGGAGTATGCTTTGAGAAGTATTAGTTATTTTGAAAAGTGAAGAAGTAAATTAAGAAAAGAAGATAGAGTTTCAGATTTAAGGAGTATGCTTTGAGAAGTATTAGTTATTTAGAAAAGTGAAGAAGTAAAGTAAGAAAAGAAGATAGAGTTTCAGTTTATAGGAGTATGCTTTGAGAAGTATTAGTTATTTTGAAAAGTGAAGAAGTAAAGTAAGAAAAAAAGATAGTGTTTCAGTTTAAAGGAGTATGCTTTGAGAAGTATTAGTTATTTTGAAAAGTGAAGAAGTAAATTAAGAAAAGAAGATAGTGTTTCAGTTTATAGGAGTATGCTTTGAGAAGTATTAGTTATTTTGAAAAGTGAAGAAGTAAAGTAAGAAAAGAAGATAGAGTTTCAGTTTATAGGAGTATGCTTTGAGAAGTATTAGTTATTTTGAAAAGTGAAGAAGTAAATTAAGAAAAGAAGATAGTGTTTCAGTTTAAAGGAGTATGCTTTGAGAAGTAATAAGTATTTAGAAAAGTCAAGAAGTAAAGTAAGAAAAAAAGATAGAGTTTCAGTTTTAAGGATTTGCTTTGAGAAGTATTAGTTATTTAGAAAAGTGAAGAAGTAAAGTAAGAAAAGAAGATAGTGTTTCAGTTTAAAGGAGTATGCTTTGAGAAGTATTAAGTATATAGAAAAGTGAAGAAGTAAAGTAAGAAAAAAAGATAGAGTTTCAGTTTTAAGGAGTATGCTTTGAGAAGTATTAATTATTTAGAAAAGTGAAGAAGTAAAGTAAGAAAAGAAAATAGAGTTTTAGTTTTAAGGATTTGCTTTGAGAAGTATTAGTTATTTAGAAAAGTGAAGAAGTAAAGTAAGAAAATAAGATAGAGTTTCAGATTTAAGGATTATGCTTTGAGAAGTAGGAAGTATTTTGAAAAGTGAAGAAGTAAAGTAAGAAAAGAAGGTAGAGTATCAGTTTAAAGGAGTATGCTTTGAGAAGTATTAGTTATTTTGAAAAGTGAAGAAGTAAATTAAGAAAATAAGATAGAATTTCAGTTTAAAGGAGTATGCTTTGAGAAGTATTAGTTATTTTCAAAAGTGAAGAAGTAAAGTAAGAAAAGAAAATAGAGTTTTAGTTTTAAGGATTTGCTTTGAGAAGTATTAGTTATTTTGAAAAGTGAAGAAGTAAAGTAAGAAAATAAGATATAATTTCAGATTTAAGAATTTGCTTTGTGAAGTAATAAGTATTTAGAAAAGTGAAGAAGTAAAGTAAGAAAAGAAGATAGAGTTTCAGTTTTAAGGAGTATGCTTTGAGAAGTATTAGTTATTTTGAAAAGTGAAGAAGTAAAGTAATAAAAAAAAATAGAGTTTCAGATTTAAGGAGTATGCTTTGAGAAGTATTAGTTATTTAGAAAAGTGAAGAAGTAAAGTAAGAAAAAAAGATAGTGTTTCAGTTTAAAGGAGTATGCTTTGAGAAGTAATAAGTATTTAGTAAAATGAAGAAGTAAAGTAAGAAAAGAAAATAGAGTTTTAGTTTTAAGGATTTGCTTTGAGAAGTATTAGTTATTTTTAAAAGTGAAGAAGT
>CAMPDV010005352.1:0-25639 GCA_946699065.1 Loxodes magnus
GTTTTAGTAATTCTAAAACTGTAATTCTATCTTCTTTTCTTACTTTACTTCCTCACTTTTCTAAATACTTATAACTTCTTTTTATCTCTAAGTTTTAGTAATTCTAAAACTGTAATTCTATCTTCTTTTCTTACTTTACTTCCTCACTTTTCTAAATACTTATAACTTCTTTTTATCTCTAAGTTTTAGTAATTCTAAAACTGTAATTCCTGTAATCCTTTCTTCTTTTCTTACTTTACTTCCTCACTTTTCTAAATACTTATAACTTCTTTTTATCTCTAAGTTTTAGTAATTCTAAAACTGTAATTCTAAAACTGTAATCCTTTCTTCTTTTCTTACTTTACTTCCTCACTTTTCTAAATACTTATAACTTCTTTTTATCTCTAAGTTTTAGTAATTCTAAAACTGTAATTCTAAAACTGTAATTCTATCTTCTTTTCTTACTTTACTTCCTCACATTTCTAAATACTTATAACTTCTTTTTATCTCTAAGTTTTAGTAATTCTAAAAGCTGTAATTCCATTCTTCTTTTCTTACTTTACTTCCTCACTTTTCTAAATACTTATAACTTCTTTTTATCTCTAAGTTTTAGTAATTCTAAAACTGTAATTCTATCTTCTTTTCTTACTTTACTTCCTCACTTTTCTAAATACTTATAACTTCTTTTTATCTCTAAGTTTTAGTAATTCTAAAACTGTAATTCTATCTTCTTTTCTTACTTTACTTCCTCACTTTTCTAAATACTTATAACTTCTTTTTATCTCTAAGTTTTAGTAATTCTAAAACTGTAATTCCATCTTCTTTTCTTACTTTACTTCCTCACTTTTCTAAATACTTATAACTTCTTTTTATCTCTAAGTTTTAGTAATTCTAAAACTGTAATTCCATCTTCTTTTCTTACTTTACTTCCTCACTTTTCTAAATACTTATAACTTCTTTTTATTTCTAAGTTTTAGTAATTTTAAAACTGTAATTCCATCTTCTTTTCTTACTTTACTTCCTCACTTTTCTAAATACTTATAACTTCTTTTTATCTCTAAGTTTTAGTAATTCTAAAACTGTAATTCCATCTTCTTTTCTTACTTTACTTCCTCACATTTCTAAATACTTATAACTTCTTTTTATCTCTAAGTTTTAGTAATTCTAAAACTGAAATTCTTTCTTTTTTCTTACTTTACTTCCTCACTTTTCTAAATACTTATAACTTCTTTTTATCTCTAAGTTTTAGTAATTCTAAAACTGTAATTCTATCTTCTTTTCTTACTTTACTTCCTCACTTTTCTAAATACTTATAACTTCTTTTTATCTCTAAGTTTTAGTAATTCTAAAACTGTAATTCCATCTTCTTTTCTTACTTTACTTCCTCACTTTTCTAAATACTTATAACTTCTTTTTATCTCTAAGTTTTAGTAATTCTAAAACTGTAATTCCATCTTCTTTTCTTACTTTACTTCCTCACTTTTCTAAATACTTATAACTTCTTTTTATCTCTAAGTTTTAGTAATTCTAAAACTGTAATTCCATCTTCTTTTCTTACTTTACTTCCTCACTTTTCTAAATACTTATAACTTCTTTTTATCTCTAAGTTTTAGTAATTCTAAAACTGTAATTCCATCTTCTTTTCTTACTTTACTTCCTCACTTTTCTAAATACTTATAACTTCTTTTTATCTCTAAGTTTTAGTAATTCTAAAACTGTAATTCCATCTTCTTTTCTTACTTTACTTCCTCACTTTTCTAAATACTTAAAACTTCTTTTTATCTCTAAGTTTTAGTAATTCTAAAACTGTAATTCCATCTTCTTTTCTTACTTTACTTCCTCACTTTTCTAAATACTTATAACTTCTTTTTATCTCTAAGTTTTAGTAATTCTAAAACTGTAATTCCATCTTCTTTTCTTACTTTACTTCCTCACTTTTCTAAATACTTATAACTTCTTTTTATCTCTAAGTTTTAGTAATTCTAAAACTGTAATTCTAAAACTGTAATCCTTTCTTCTTTTCTTACTTTACTTCCTCACTTTTCTAAATACTTATAACTTCTTTTTATCTCTAAGTTTTAGTAATTCTAAAACTGTAATTCTAAAACTGTAATACTTTCTTCTTTTCTTACTTTACTTCCTCACATTTCTAAATACTTATAACTTCTTTTTATCTCTAAGTTTTAGTAATTCTAAAACTGTAATTCCATCTTCTTTTCTTACTTTACTTCCTCACATTTCTAAATACTTATAACTTCTTTTTATCTCTAAGTTTTAGTAATTCTAAAACTGTAATTCTATCTTCTTTTCTTACTTTACTTCCTCACTTTTCTAAATACTTATAACTTCTTTTTATCTCTAAGTTTTAGTAATTCTAAAACTGTAATTCTTTCTTCTTTTCTTACTTTACTTCCTCACTTTTCTAAATACTTATAACTTCTTTTTATCTCTAAGTTTTAGTAATTCTAAAACTGTAATTCTAAAACTGTAATTCCATCTTCTTTTCTTACTTTACTTCCTCACTTTTCTAAATACTTATAACTTCTTTTTATCTCTAAGTTTTAGTAATTCTAAAACTGTAATTCCATCTTCTTTTCTTACTTTACTTCCTCACTTTTCTAAATACTTATAACTTCTTTTTATCTCTAAGTTTTAGTAATTCTAAAACTGTAATTCCATCTTCTTTTCTTACTTTACTTCCTCACTTTTCTAAATACTTATAACTTCTTTTTATCTCTAAGTTTTAGTAATTCTAAAACTGTAATTCCATCTTCTTTTCTTACTTTACTTCCTCACTTTTCTAAATACTTATAACTTCTTTTTATCTCTAAGTTTTAGTAATTCTAAAACTGTAATTCCATCTTCTTTTCTTACTTTACTTCCTCACTTTTCTAAATACTTAAAACTTCTTTTTATTTCTAAGTTTTAGTAATTCTAAAACTGTAATTCCATCTTCTTTTCTTACTTTACTTCCTCACTTTTCTAAATACTTATAACTTCTTTTTATCTCTAAGTTTTAGTAATTCTAAAACTGTAATTCCATCTTCTTTTCTTACTTTACTTCCTCACTTTTCTAAATACTTATAACTTCTTTTTATCTCTAAGTTTTAGTAATTCTAAAACTGTAATTCCATCTTCTTTTCTTACTTTACTTCCTCACTTTTCTAAATACTTATAACTTCTTTTTATCTCTAAGTTTTAGTAATTCTAAAACTGTAATTCCATCTTCTTTTCTTACTTTACTTCCTCACTTTTCTAAATACTTATAACTTCTTTTTATCTCTAAGTTTTAGTAATTCTAAAACTGTAATTCCATCTTCTTTTCTTACTTTACTTCCTCACATTTCTAAATACTTATAACTTCTTTTTATCTCTAAGTTTTAGTAATTCTAAAACTGAAATTCTTTCTTCTTTTCTTACTTTACTTCCTCACTTTTCTAAATACTTATAACTTCTTTTTATCTCTAAGTTTTAGTAATTCTAAAACTGTAATTCCATCTTCTTTTCTTACTTTACTTCCTCACTTTTCTAAATACTTATAACTTCTTTTTATCTCTAAGTTTTAGTAATTCTAAAACTGAAATTCCATCTTCTTTTCTTACTTTACTTCCTCACTTTTCTAAATACTTATAACTTCTTTTTATCTCTAAGTTTTAGTAATTCTAAAACTGTAATTCTATCTTCTTTTCTTACTTTACTTCCTCACTTTTCTAAATACTTATAACTTCTTTTTATCTCTAAGTTTTAGTAATTCTAAAACTGTAATTCCATCTTCTTTTCTTACTTTACTTCCTCACATTTCTAAATACTTATAACTTCTTTTTATCTCTAAGTTTTAGTAATTCTAAAACTGAAATTCTTTCTTCTTTTCTTACTTTACTTCCTCACTTTTCTAAATACTTATAACTTCTTTTTATCTCTAAGTTTTAGTAATTCTAAAACTGTAATTCCATCTTCTTTTCTTACTTTACTTCCTCACTTTTCTAAATACTTATAACTTCTTTTTATCTCTAAGTTTTAGTAATTCTAAAACTGTAATTCTAAAACTGTAATCCTTTCTTCTTTTCTTACTTTACTTCCTCACTTTTCTAAATACTTATAACTTCTTTTTATCTCTAAGTTTTAGTAATTCTAAAACTGTAATTCCATCTTCTTTTCTTACTTTACTTCCTCACTTTTCTAAATACTTAAAACTTCTTTTTATTTCTAAGTTTTAGTAATTCTAAAAAATTCTAAAACTGAAATTCTATCTTCTTTTCTTACTTTACTTCCTCACTTTTCTAAATACTTATAACTTCTTTTTATCTCTAAGTTTTAGTAATTCTAAAACTGTAATTCCATCTTCTTTTCTTACTTTACTTCCTCACTTTTCTAAATACTTATAACTTCTTTTTATCTCTAAGTTTTAGTAATTCTAAAACTGTAATTCTAAAACTGAAATTCTTTCTTCTTTTCTTACTTTACTTCCTCACTTTTCTAAATACTTATAACTTCTTTTTATCTCTAAGTTTTAGTAATTCTAAAACTGTAATTCCATCTTCTTTTCTTACTTTACTTCCTCACTTTTCTAAATACTTATAACTTCTTTTTATCTCTAAGTTTTAGTAATTCTAAAACTGTAATTCCATCTTCTTTTCTTACTTTACTTCCTCACTTTTCTAAATACTTATAACTTCTTTTTATCTCTAAGTTTTAGTAATTTTAAAACTGTAATTCCATCTTCTTTTCTTACTTTACTTCCTCACTTTTCTAAGTTATAACTTATAACTTCTTTTTATCTCTAAGTTTTAGTAATTCTAAAAGCTGAAATTCCATCTTCTTTTCTTACTTTACTTCCTCACATTTCCAAATACTTATAACTTCTTTTTATCTCTAAGTTTTAGTAATTCTAAAACTGTAATTCTAAAACTGTAATTCCATCTTCTTTTCTTACTTTACTTCCTCACTTTTCTAAATACTTATAACTTCTTTTTATCTCTAAGTTTTAGTAATTCTAAAACTGTAATTCCATCTTCTTTTCTTACTTTACTTCCTCACATTTCTAAATACTTATAACTTCTTTTTATCTCTAAGTTTTAGTAATTCTAAAACTGTAATTCTAAAACTGTAATTCCATCTTCTTTTCTTACTTTACTTCCTCACTTTTCTAAATACTTATAACTTCTTTTTATCTCTAAGTTTTAGTAATTTTAAAACTTATAACTTCTTTTTATCTCTAAGTTTTAGTAATTCTAAAACTGTAATCCTTTCTTCTTTTCTTACTTTACTTCCTCACTTTTCTAAATACTTATAACTTCTTTTTATCTCTAAGTTTTAGTAATTCTAAAACTGTAATTCTATCTTCTTTTCTTACTTTACTTCCTCACTTTTCTAAATACTTATAACTTCTTTTTATTTCTAAGTTTTAGTAATTCTAAAACTGTAATTCCATCTTCTTTTCTTACTTTACTTCCTCACTTTTCTAAATACTTATAACTTCTTTTTATCTCTAAGTTTTATTAATTCTAAAACTGTAATTCTATCTTCTTTTCTTACTTTACTTCCTCACTTTTCTAAATACTTATAACTTCTTTTTATCTCTAAGTTTTAGTAATTCTAAAACTGTAATTCTATCTTCTTTTCCTACTTTACTTCCTCACTTTTCTAAATACTTATAACTTCTTTTTATCTCTAAGTTTTAGTAATTCTAAAACTGTAATTCTATCTTCTTTTCTTACTTTACTTCCTCACTTTTCTAAATACTTATAACTTCTGTTTATCTCTAAGTTTTAGTAATTCTAAAACTGTAATTCCATCTTCTTTTCTTACTTTACTTCCTCACTTTTCTAAATACTTATAACTTCTTTTTATCTCTAAGTTTTAGTAATTCTAAAACTGTAATTCCATCTTCTTTTCTTACTTTACTTCCTCACATTTCTAAATACTTATAACTTCTTTTTATCTCTAAGTTTTAGTAATTCTAAAACTGAAATTCCATCTTCTTTTCTTACTTTACTTCCTCACTTTTCTAAATACTTATAACTTCTGTTTATCTCTAAGTTTTAGTAATTCTAAAACTGTAATTCCATCTTCTTTTCTTACTTTACTTCCTCACTTTTCTAAATACTTATAACTTCTTTTTATCT
Source organism: Loxodes magnus (assembly GCA_946699065.1). Lineage (NCBI taxonomy): Eukaryota > Ciliophora > Karyorelictea > Loxodida > Loxodidae > Loxodes > Loxodes magnus. The sequence continues at coordinate 6,105 of CAMPDV010005352.1, forward strand.
CTAAGTTTTAGTAATTCTAAAACTGTAATTCCATCTTCTTTTCTTACTTTACTTCCTCACATTTCTAAATACTTATAACTTCTTTTTATCTCTAAGTTTTAGTAAATCTAAAACTGTAATTCTAAAACTGTAATCCTTTCTTCTTTTCTTACTTTACTTCCTCACATTTCTAAATACTTATAACTTCTTTTTATCTCTAAGTTTTAGTAATTCTAAAACTGAAATTCCATCTTCTTTTCTTACTTTACTTCCTCACTTTTCTAAATACTTATAACTTCTTTTTATCTCTAAGTTTTAGTAATTCTAAAACTGTAATTCCAAAACTGTAATTCCATCTTCTTTTCTTACTTTACTTCCTCACTTTTCTAAATACTTATAACTTCTTTTTATCTCTAAGTTTTAGTAATTCTAAAACTGAAATTCTTTCTTCTTTTCTTACTTTACTTCCTCACTTTTCTAAATACTTATAACTTCTTTTTATCTCTAAGTTTTAGTAATTCTAAAACTGTAATTCCATCTTCTTTTCTTACTTTACTTCCTCACTTTTCTAAATACTTATAACTTCTTTTTATCTCTAAGTTTTAGTAATTCTAAAACTGTAATTCCATCTTCTTTTCTTACTTTACTTCCTCACTTTTCTAAATACTTATAACTTCTTTTTATCTCTAAGTTTTAGTAATTCTAAAACTGTAATTCCATCTTCTTTTCTTACTTTACTTCCTCACTTTTCTAAATACTTATAACTTCTTTTTATCTCTAAGTTTTAGTAATTCTAAAACTGTAATTCCATCTTCTTTTCTTACTTTACTTCCTCACTTTTCTAAATACTTATAACTTCTTTTTATCTCTAAGTTTTAGTAATTCTAAAACTGTAATTCCATCTTCTTTTCTTACTTTACTTCCTCACATTTCTAAATACTTATAACTTCTTTTTATCTCTAAGTTTTAGTAATTCTAAAACTGAAATTCTTTCTTCTTTTCTTACTTTACTTCCTCACTTTTCTAAATACTTATAACTTCTTTTTATCTCTAAGTTTTAGTAATTCTAAAACTGTAATTCCATCTTCTTTTCTTACTTTACTTCCTCACTTTTCTAAATACTTATAACTTCTTTTTATCTCTAAGTTTTAGTAATTCTAAAACTGAAATTCCATCTTCTTTTCTTACTTTACTTCCTCACTTTTCTAAATACTTATAACTTCTTTTTATCTCTAAGTTTTAGTAATTCTAAAACTGTAATTCTATCTTCTTTTCTTACTTTACTTCCTCACTTTTCTAAATACTTATAACTTCTTTTTATCTCTAAGTTTTAGTAATTCTAAAACTGTAATTCCATCTTCTTTTCTTACTTTACTTCCTCACTTTTCTAAATACTTATAACTTCTTTTTATCTCTAAGTTTTAGTAATTCTAAAACTGAAATTCTTTCTTCTTTTCTTACTTTACTTCCTCACTTTTCTAAATACTTATAACTTCTTTTTATCTCTAAGTTTTAGTAATTCTAAAACTGTAATTCCATCTTCTTTTCTTACTTTACTTCCTCACTTTTCTAAATACTTATAACTTCTTTTTATCTCTAAGTTTTAGTAATTCTAAAACTGTAATTCTAAAACTGTAATCCTTTCTTCTTTTCTTACTTTACTTCCTCACTTTTCTAAATACTTATAACTTCTTTTTATCTCTAAGTTTTAGTAATTCTAAAACTGTAATTCCATCTTCTTTTCTTACTTTACTTCCTCACTTTTCTAAATACTTAAAACTTCTTTTTATTTCTAAGTTTTAGTAATTCTAAAACTGTAATTCTAAAACTGAAATTCTATCTTCTTTTCTTACTTTACTTCCTCACTTTTCTAAATACTTATAACTTCTTTTTATCTCTAAGTTTTAGTAATTCTAAAACTGTAATTCCATCTTCTTTTCTTACTTTACTTCCTCACTTTTCTAAATACTTATAACTTCTTTTTATCTCTAAGTTTTAGTAATTCTAAAACTGTAATTCTAAAACTGAAATTCTTTCTTCTTTTCTTACTTTACTTCCTCACTTTTCTAAATACTTATAACTTCTTTTTATCTCTAAGTTTTAGTAATTCTAAAACTGTAATTCCATCTTCTTTTCTTACTTTACTTCCTCACTTTTCTAAATACTTATAACTTCTTTTTATCTCTAAGTTTTAGTAATTCTAAAACTGTAATTCCATCTTCTTTTCTTACTTTACTTCCTCACTTTTCTAAATACTTATAACTTCTTTTTATCTCTAAGTTTTAGTAATTTTAAAACTGTAATTCCATCTTCTTTTCTTACTTTACTTCCTCACTTTTCTAAATACTTATAACTTCTTTTTATCTCTAAGTTTTAGTAATTTTAAAAGCTGTAATTCCATCTTTTTTCTTACTTTACTTCCTCACTTTTAAAAATACTTATAACTTCTTTTTATCTCTAAGTTTTAGTAATTCTAAAACTGTAATTCTAAAACTGTAATTCCATCTTCTTTTCTTACTTTACTTCCTCACTTTTCTAAATACTTATAACTTCTTTTTATCTCTAAGTTTTAGTAATTCTAAAACTGTAATTCCATCTTCTTTTCTTACTTTACTTCCTCACATTTCTAAATACTTATAACTTCTTTTTATCTCTAAGTTTTAGTAATTCTAAAACTGTAATTCTAAAACTGTAATTCCATCTTCTTTTCTTACTTTACTTCCTCACTTTTCTAAATACTTATAACTTCTTTTTATCTCTAAGTTTTAGTAATTCTAAAACTGTAATTCCATCTTCTTTTCTTACTTTACTTCCTCACTTTTCTAAATACTTATAACTTCTTTTTATCTCTAAGTTTTAGTAATTCTAAAACTGAAATTCCATCTTCTTTTCTTACTTTACTTCCTCACATTTCCAAATACTTATAACTTCTTTTTATCTCTAAGTTTTAGTAATTCTAAAACTGTAATTCTAAAACTGTAATTCCATCTTCTTTTCTTACTTTACTTCCTCACTTTTCTAAATACTTATAACTTCTTTTTATCTCTAAGTTTTAGTAATTCTAAAACTGTAATTCCATCTTCTTTTCTTACTTTACTTCCTCACATTTCTAAATACTTATAACTTCTTTTTATCTCTAAGTTTTAGTAATTCTAAAACTGTAATTCTAAAACTGTAATTCCATCTTCTTTTCTTACTTTACTTCCTCACTTTTCTAAATACTTATAACTTCTTTTTATCTCTAAGTTTTAGTAATTTTAAAACTGTAATCCTTTCTTCTTTTCTTACTTTACTTCCTCACTTTTCTAAATACTTATAACTTCTTTTTATCTCTAAGTTTTAGTAATTCTAAAACTGTAATTCCATCTTCTTTTCTTACTTTACTTCCTCACTTTTCTAAATACTTATAACTTCTTTTTATCTCTAAGTTTTAGTAATTCTAAAACTGTAATTCTAAAACTGTAATTCTATCTTCTTTTCTTACTTTACTTCCTCACTTTTCTAAATACTTATAACTTCTTTTTATCTCTAAGTTTTAGTAATTCTAAAACTGTAATTCCATCTTCTTTTCTTACTTTACTTCCTCACTTTTCTAAATACTTATAACTTCTTTTTATCTCTAAGTTTTAGTAATTCTAAAACTGTAATTCCATCTTCTTTTCTTACTTTACTTCCTCACTTTTCTAAATACTTATAACTTCTTTTTATCTCTAAGTTTTAGTAATTCTAAAACTGAAATTCTTTCTTCTTTTCTTACTTTACTTCCTCACTTTTCTAAATACTTATAACTTCTTTTTATCTCTAAGTTTTAGTAATTCTAAAACTGTAATTCTAAAACTGTAATTCTATCTTCTTTTCTTACTTTACTTCCTCACTTTTCTAAATACTTATAACTTCTTTTTATCTCTAAGTTTTAGTAATTCTAAAACTGTAATTCTAAAACTGTAATTCCATCTTCTTTTCTTACTTTACTTCCTCACTTTTCTAAATACTTATAACTTCTTTTTATCTCTAAGTTTTAGTAATTCTAAAACTGTAATTCCATCTTCTTTTCTTACTTTACTTCCTCACTTTTCTAAATACTTATAACTTCTTTTTATCTCTAAGTTTTAGTAATTCTAAAACTGTAATTCCATCTTCTTTTCTTACTTTACTTCCTCACTTTTCTAAATACTTATAACTTCTTTTTATCTCTAAGTTTTAGTAATTCTAAAACTGTAATTCCATCTTCTTTTCTTACTTTACTTCCTCACTTTTCTAAATACTTATAACTTCTTTTTATCTCTAAGTTTTAGTAATTCTAAAACTGAAATTCTTTCTTCTTTTCTTACTTTACTTCCTCACTTTTCTAAATACTTATAACTTCTTTTTATCTCTAAGTTTTAGTAATTCTAAAACTGTAATTCTAAAACTGTAATTCTATCTTCTTTTCTTACTTTACTTCCTCACTTTTCTAAATACTTATAACTTCTTTTTATCTCTAAGTTTTAGTAATTCTAAAACTGTAATTCCATCTTCTTTTCTTACTTTACTTCCTCACTTTTCTAAATACTTATAACTTCTTTTTATCTCTAAGTTTTAGTAATTCTAAAAGCTGTAATTCCATTCTTCTTTTCTTACTTTACTTCCTCACTTTTCTAAATACTTATAACTTCTTTTTATCTCTAAGTTTTAGTAATTCTAAAACTGAAATTCTATCTTCTTTTCTTACTTTACTTCCTCACTTTTCTAAATACTTATAACTTCTTTTTATCTCTAAGTTTTAGTAATTCTAAAACTGTAATTCCATCTTCTTTTCTTACTTTACTTCCTCACTTTTCTAAATACTTATAACTTCTTTTTATCTCTAAGTTTTAGTAATTCTAAAACTGTAATTCCATCTTCTTTTCTTACTTTACTTCCTCACTTTTCTAAATACTTATAACTTCTTTTTATCTCTAAGTTTTAGTAATTCTAAAACTGTAATTCCATCTTCTTTTCTTACTTTACTTCCTCACATTTCTAAATACTTATAACTTCTTTTTATCTCTAAGTTTTAGTAATTCTAAAACTGTAATTCTATCTTCTTTTCTTACTTTACTTCCTCACTTTTCTAAATACTTATAACTTCTTTTTATCTCTAAGTTTTAGTAATTCTAAAACTGTAATTCCATCTTCTTTTCTTACTTTACTTCCTCACTTTTCTAAATACTTATAACTTCTTTTTATCTCTAAGTTTTAGTAATTCTAAAACTGTAATTCTAAAACTGTAATCCTTTCTTCTTTTCTTACTTTACTTCCTCACTTTTCTAAATACTTATAACTTCTTTTTATCTCTAAGTTTTAGTAATTCTAAAACTGTAATTCCATCTTCTTTTCTTACTTTACTTCCTCACTTTTCTAAATACTTATAACTTCTTTTTATCTCTAAGTTTTAGTAATTCTAAAACTGTAATTCTAAAACTGAAATTCTTTCTTCTTTTCTTACTTTACTTCCTCACTTTTCTAAATACTTATAACTTCTTTTTATCTCTAAGTTTTAGTAATTCTAAAACTGAAATTCCATCTTCTTTTCTTACTTTACTTCCTCACTTTTCTAAATACTTATAACTTCTTTTTATCTCTAAGTTTTAGTAATTCTAAAACTGTAATTCTAAAACTGTAATCCTTTCTTTTTTTCTTACTTTACTTCCTCACATTTCTAAATACTTATAACTTCTTTTTATCTCTAAGTTTTAGTAATTTTAAAAGCTGTAATTCCATCTTCTTTTCTTACTTTACTTCCTCACTTTTCTAAATACTTATAACTTCTTTTTATCTCTAAGTTTTAGTAATTCTAAAACTGTAATTCTATCTTCTTTTCTTACTTTACTTCCTCACTTTTCTAAATACTTATAACTTCTTTTTATCTCTAAGTTTTAGTAATTCTAAAACTGTAATTCCATCTTCTTTTCTTACTTTACTTCCTCACTTTTCTAAATACTTATAACTTCTGTTTATCTCTAAGTTTTAGTAATTCTAAAACTGTAATTCCATCTTCTTTTCTTACTTTACTTCCTCACTTTTAAAAATACTTATAACTTCTTTTTATCTCTAAGTTTTAGTAATTCTAAAACTGTAATTCCATCTTCTTTTCTTACTTTACTTCCTCACTTTTCTAAATACTTATAACTTCTTTTTATCTCTAAGTTTTAGTAATTCTAAAACTGTAATTCCATCTTCTTTTCTTACTTTACTTCCTCACTTTTCTAAATACTTATAACTTCTTTTTATCTCTAAGTTTTAGTAATTCTAAAACTGTAATTCTAAAACTGTAATTCCATCTTCTTTTCTTACTTTACTTCCTCACTTTTCTAAATACTTATAACTTCTTTTTATCTCTAAGTTTTAGTAATTCAAAAACTGTAATTCTATCTTCTTTTCTTACTTTACTTCCTCACTTTTCTAAATACTTATAACTTCTTTTTATCTCTAAGTTTTAGTAATTCTAAAACTGTAATTCCATCTTCTTTTCTTACTTTACTTCCTCACTTTTAAAAATACTTATAACTTCTTTTTATCTCTAAGTTTTAGTAATTCTAAAACTGTAATTCCATCTTCTTTTCTTACTTTACTTCCTCACTTTTCTAAATACTTATAACTTCTTTTTATCTCTAAGTTTTAGTAATTCTAAAACTGTAATTCCATCTTCTTTTCTTACTTTACTTCCTCACTTTTCTAAATACTTATAACTTCTTTTTATCTCTAAGTTTTAGTAATTCTAAAACTGTAATTCCTCTCTAAGTTTTAGTAATTCAAAAACTGTAATTCTTTCTTCTTTTCTTACTTTACTTCCTCACTTTTCTAAATACTTATAACTTCTTTTTATCTCTAAGTTTTAGTAATTCTAAAACTGTAATTCCATCTTCTTTTCTTACTTTACTTCCTCACTTTTCTAAATACTTATAACTTCTTTTTATCTCTAAGTTTTAGTAATTCTAAAACTGTAATTCCATCTTCTTTTCTTACTTTACTTCCTCACATTTCTAAATACTTATAACTTCTTTTTATCTCTAAGTTTTAGTAATTCTAAAACTGTAATTCCATCTTCTTTTCTTACTTTACTTCCTCACTTTTCTAAATACTTATAACTTCTTTTTATCTCTAAGTTTTAGTAATTCTAAAACTGTAATTCCATCTTCTTTTCTTACTTTACTTCCTCACTTTTCTAAATACTTATAACTTCTTTTTATCTCTAAGTTTTAGTAATTCTAAAACTGTAATTCTAACTTCCTTTCTTACTTTACTTCCTCACTTTTAAAAATACTTATAACTTCTTTTTATCTCTAAGTTTTAGTAATTCTAAAACTGTAATTCCATCTTCTTTTCTTACTTTACTTCCTCACTTTTCTAAATACTTATAACTTCTTTTTATCTCTAAGTTTTAGTAATTCTAAAACTGTAATTCCATCTTCTTTTCTTACTTTACTTCCTCACTTTTAAAAATACTTATAACTTCTTTTTATCTCTAAGTTTTAGTAATTCTAAAACTGTAATTCCATCTTCTTTTCTTACTTTACTTCCTCACTTTTCTAAATACTTATAACTTCTTTTTATCTCTAAGTTTTAGTAATTCAAAAACTGTAATTCTATCTTCTTTTCTTACTTTACTTCCTCACTTTTCTAAATACTTATAACTTCTTTTTATCTCTAAGTTTTAGTAATTCTAAAACTGTAATTCCATCTTCTTTTCTTACTTTACTTCCTCACTTTTCTAAATACTTATAACTTCTTTTTATCTCTAAGTTTTAGTAATTCTAAAACTGTAATTCCATCTTCTTTTCTTACTTTACTTCCTCACTTTTCTAAATACTTATAACTTATTTTTATCTCTAAGTTTTAGTAATTTTAAAACTGTAATTCCATCTTCTTTTCTTACTTTACTTCCTCACTTTTCTAAATACTTATAACTTCTTTTTATCTCTAAGTTTTAGTAATTCTAAAAGCTGCAATTCCATCTTCTTTTCTTACTTTACTTCCTCACTTTTCAAAATACTTATCACTTCTTTTTATCTCTAAGTTTATGTTTTTCTAAAGGCTTTAATTCTTTCTTTCTTTTCCTACTTTACTTCCTCACTTTTCTAAATACTTATAACTTCTTTTTATCTCTAAGTTTTAGTAATTCTAAAACTGTAATTCTATCTTCTTTTCTTACTTTACTTCCTCACATTTCTAAATACTTATAACTTCTTTTTATCTCTAAGTTTTAGTAATTCTAAAACTGTAATTCTATCTTCTTTTCTTACTTTACTTCCTCACTTTTCTAAATACTTATAACTTCTTTTTATCTCTAAGTTTTAGTAATTCTAAAACTGTAATTCCATCTTCTTTTCTTACTTTACTTCCTCACTTTTCTAAATACTTATAACTTCTTTTTATCTCTAAGTTTTAGTAATTCTAAAACTGTAATTCCATCTTCTTTTCTTACTTTACTTCCTCACTTTTAAAAATACTTATAACTTCTTTTTATCTCTAAGTTTTAGTAATTCTAAAACTGTAATTCTAAAACTGTAATTCCATCTTCTTTTCTTACTTTACTTCCTCACTTTTCTAAATACTTATAACTTCTTTTTATCTCTAAGTTTTAGTAATTCTAAAACTGTAATTCCATCTTCTTTTCTTACTTTACTTCCTCACTTTTAAAAATACTTATAACTTCTTTTTATCTCTAAGTTTTAGTAATTCTAAAACTGTAATTCCATCTTCTTTTCTTACTTTACTTCCTCACTTTTCTAAATACTTATAACTTCTTTTTATCTCTAAGTTTTAGTAATTCTAAAACTGTAATTCCATCTTCTTTTCTTACTTTACTTCCTCACATTTCTAAATACTTATAACTTCTTTTTATCTCTAAGTTTTAGTAATTCTAAAACTGTAATTCCATCTTCTTTTCTTACTTTACTTCCTCACTTTTCTAAATACTTATAACTTCTTTTTATCTCTAAGTTTTAGTAATTCTAAAACTGTAATTCTATCTTCTTTTCTTACTTTACTTCCTCACATTTCTAAATACTTATAACTTCTTTTTATCTCTAAGTTTTAGTAATTCTAAAACTGTAATTCCATCTTCTTTTCTTACTTTACTTCCTCACTTTTAAAAATACTTATAACTTCTTTTTATCTCTAAGTTTTAGTAATTCTAAAACTGTAATTCTAAAACTGTAATTCCATCTTACTTTACTTCCTTACTTTTCTAAATACTTATAACTTCTTTTTATCTCTAAGTTTTAGTAATTCTAAAACTGTAATTCCATCTTCTTTTCTTACTTTACTTCCTCACTTTCTAAAAATACTTATAACTTCTTTTTATCTCTAAGTTTTAGTAATTCTAAAACTGTAATTCCATCTTCTTTTCTTACTTTACTTCCTCACTTTTCTAAATACTTATAACTTCTTTTTATCTCTAAGTTTTAGTAATTCTAAAACTGTAATTCCATCTTCTTTTCTTACTTTACTTCCTCACTTTTAAAAATACTTATAACTTCTTTTTATCTCTAAGTTTTAGTAATTCTAAAACTGTAATTCTATCTTCTTTTCTTACTTTACTTCCTCACTTTTCTAAATACTTATAACTTCTTTTTATCTCTAAGTTTTAGTAATTCTAAAACTGAAATTCTTTCTTCTTTTCTTACTTTACTTCCTCACTTTTCTAAATACTTATAACTTCTTTTTATCTCTAAGTTTTAGTAATTCTAAAACTGTAATTCCATCTTCTTTTCTTACTTTACTTCCTCACTTTTCTAAATACTTATAACTTCTTTTTATCTCTAAGTTTTAGTAATTCTAAAACTGTAATTCTATCTTCTTTTCTTACTTTACTTCCTCACTTTTCTAAATACTTATAACTTCTTTTTATCTCTAAGTTTTAGTAATTCTAAAACTGTAATTCCATCTTCTTTTCTTACTTTACTTCCTCACTTTTCTAAATACTTATAACTTCTTTTTATCTCTAAGTTTTAGTAATTCTAAAACTGTAATTCCATCTTCTTTTCTTACTTTACTTCCTCACTTTTCTAAATACTTATAACTTCTTTTTATCTCTAAGTTTTAGTAATTCTAAAACTGTAATTCCATCTTCTTTTCTTACTTTACTTCCTCACTTTTCTAAATACTTATAACTTCTTTTTATCTCTAAGTTTTAGTAATTCTAAAACTGTAATTCCATCTTCTTTTCTTACTTTACTTCCTCACTTTTCTAAATACTTATAACTTCTTTTTATCTCTAAGTTTTAGTAATTCTAAAACTGTAATTCCATCTTCTTTTCTTACTTTACTTCCTCACTTTTCTAAATACTTATAACTTCTTTTTATCTCTAAGTTTTAGTAATTCTAAAACTGTAATTCTATCTTCTTTTCTTACTTTACTTCCTCACTTTTCTAAATACTTATAACTTCTTTTTATCTCTAAGTTTTAGTAATTCTAAAACTGTAATTCCATCTTCTTTTCTTACTTTACTTCCTCACTTTTCTAAATACTTATAACTTCTTTTTATCTCTAAGTTTTAGTAATTCTAAAACTGTAATTCTATCTTCTTTTCTTACTTTACTTCCTCACTTTTCTAAATACTTATAACTTCTTTTTATCTCTAAGTTTTAGTAATTCTAAAACTGTAATTCCATCTTCTTTTCTTACTTTACTTCCTCACTTTTCTAAATACTTATAACTTCTTTTTATCTCTAAGTTTTAGTAATTCTAAAACTGTAATTCCATCTTCTTTTCTTACTTTACTTCCTCACTTTTCTAAATACTTATAACTTCTTTTTATCTCTAAGTTTTAGTAATTCTAAAACTGTAATTCCATCTTCTTTTCTTACTTTACTTCCTCACTTTTCTAAATACTTATAACTTCTTTTTATCTCTAAGTTTTAGTAATTCTAAAACTGTAATTCTATCTTCTTTTCTTACTTTACTTCCTCACTTTTCTAAATACTTATAACTTCTTTTTATCTCTAAGTTTTAGTAATTCAAAAACTGTAATTCCATCTTCTTTTCTTACTTTACTTCCTCACTTTTCTAAATACTTATAACTTCTTTTTATCTCTAAGTTTTAGTAATTCTAAAACTGTAATTCTATCTTCTTTTCTTACTTTACTTCCTCACTTTTCTAAATACTTATAACTTCTTTTTATCTCTAAGTTTTAGTAATTCTAAAACTGTAATTCCATCTTCTTTTCTTACTTTACTTCCTCACTTTTCTAAATACTTATAACTTCTTTTTATCTCTAAGTTTTAGTAATTCTAAAACTGTAATTCCATCTTCTTTTCTTACTTTACTTCCTCACTTTTCTAAATACTTATAACTTCTTTTTATCTCTAAGTTTTAGTAATTCTAAAACTGTAATTCTATCTTCTTTTCTTACTTTACTTCCTCACTTTTCTAAATACTTATAACTTCTTTTTATCTCTAAGTTTTAGTAATTCTAAAACTGTAATTCCATCTTCTTTTCTTACTTTACTTCCTCACTTTTCTAAATACTTATAACTTCTTTTTATCTCTAAGTTTTAGTAATTCTAAAACTGTAATTCCATCTTCTTTTCTTACTTTACTTCCTCACTTTTAAAAATACTTATAACTTCTTTTTATCTCTAAGTTTTAGTAATTCTAAAACTGTAATTCCATCTTCTTTTCTTACTTTACTTCCTCACTTTTCTAAATACTTATAACTTCTTTTTATCTCTAAGTTTTAGTAATTCTAAAACTGTAATTCCATCTTCTTTTCTTACTTTACTTCCTCACATTTCTAAATACTTATAACTTCTTTTTATCTCTAAGTTTTAGTAATTCTAAAACTGTAATTCTATCTTCTTTTCTTACTTTACTTCCTCACTTTTCTAAATACTTATAACTTCTTTTTATCTCTAAGTTTTAGTAATTCTAAAAACTGTAATTCCATCTTCTTTTCTTACTTTACTTCCTCACTTTTCTAAATACTTATAACTTCTTTTTATCTCTAAGTTTTAGTAATTCTAAAACTGTAATTCTATCTTCTTTTCTTACTTTACTTCCTCACTTTTCTAAATACTTATAACTTCTTTTTATCTCTAAGTTTTAGTAATTCAAAAACTGTAATTCTAAAACTGTAATTCCATCTTCTTTTCTTACTTTACTTCCTCACTTTTCTAAATACTTATAACTTCTTTTTATCTCTAAGTTTTAGTAATTCTAAAACTGTAATTCCATCTTCTTTTCTTACTTTACTTCCTCACTTTCTAAAAATACTTATAACTTCTTTTTATCTCTAAGTTTTAGTAATTCTAAAACTGTAATTCCATCTTCTTTTCTTACTTTACTTCCTCACTTTTCTAAATACTTATAACTTCTTTTTATCTCTAAGTTTTAGTAATTCTAAAACTGTAATTCCATCTTCTTTTCTTACTTTACTTCCTCACATTTCTAAATACTTATAACTTCTTTTTATCTCTAAGTTTTAGTAATTCTAAAACTGTAATTCCATCTTCTTTTCTTACTTTACTTCCTCACTTTTCTAAATACTTATAACTTCTTTTTATCTCTAAGTTTTAGTAATTCTAAAACTGTAATTCTAAAACTGTAATTCCATCTTCTTTTCTTACTTTACTTCCTCACTTTTCTAAATACTTATAACTTCTTTTTATCTCTAAGTTTTAGTAATTCTAAAACTGTAATTCCATCTTCTTTTCTTACTTTACTTCCTCACTTTTCTAAATACTTATAACTTCTTTTTATCTCTAAGTTTTAGTAATTCTAAAACTGTAATTCCATCTTCTTTTCTTACTTTACTTCCTCACTTTTCTAAATACTTATAACTTCTTTTTATCTCTAAGTTTTAGTAATTCTAAAACTGTAATTCCATCTTCTTTTCTTACTTTACTTCCTCACTTTTCTAAATACTTATAACTTCTTTTTATCTCTAGTTTTAGTAATTTAAAACTGTAATTCTAAAACTGTAATTCCATCTTCTTTTCTTACTTTACTTCCTCACTTTTCTAAATACTTATAACTTCTTTTTATCTCTAAGTTTTAGTAATTCTAAAACTGTAATCTTCTTTTCTAACTTCCTCACTTTTCTAAATACTTATAACTTCTTTTTATCTCTAAGTTTTAGTAATTCAAAAACAGTAATTCCATCTTCTTTTCTTACTTTACTTCCTCACTTTTCTAAATACTTATAACTTCTTTTTATCTCTAAGTTTTAGTAATTCTAAAACTGTAATTCTAAAACTGTAATTCCATCTTCTTTTCTTACTTTACTTCCTCACTTTTCACTTTTAAAAATACTTATAACTTCTTTTTATCTCTAAGTTTTAGTAATTCTAAAAATGTAATTCTAAAACTGTAATTCCATCTTCTTTTCTTACTTTACTTCCTCACTTTTCTAAATACTTATAACTTCTTTTTATCTCTAAGTTTTAGTAATTCTAAAACTGTAATTCTATCTTCTTTTCTTACTTTACTTCCTCACTTTTCTAAATACTTATAACTTCTTTTTATCTCTAAGTTTTAGTAATTCTAAAACTGAAATTCTAAAACTGTAATTCCATATTCTTTTCTTACTTTACTTCCTCACTTTTCTAAATACTTATAACTTCTGTTTATCTCTAAGTTTTAGTAATTCTAAAACTGTAATTCCATCTTCTTTTCTTACTTTACTTCCTCACTTTTCTAAATACTTATAACTTCTTTTTATCTCTAAGTTTTAGTAATTTTAAAACTGTAATTCCATCTTCTTTTCTTACTTTACTTCCTCACTTTTCTAAATACTTATAACTTCTTTTTATCTCTAAGTTTTAGTAATTCTAAAACTGTAATTCTATCTTCTTTTCTTACTTTACTTCCTCACTTTTCTAAATACTTATAACTTCTTTTTATCTCTAAGTTTTAGTAATTCTAAAACTGTAATTCCATCTTCTTTTCTTACTTTACTTCCTCACTTTTCTAAATACTTATAACTTCTTTTTATCTCTAAGTTTTAGTAATTCTAAAACTGTAATTCCATCTTCTTTTCCTACTTTACTTCCTCACTTTTCTAAATACTTATAACTTCTTTTTATCTCTAAGTTTTAGTAATTCTAAAACTGTAATTCTATCTTCTTTTCTTACTTTACTTCCTCACTTTTCTAAATACTTATAACTTCTTTTTATCTCTAAGTTTAAGTAATTCTAAAACTGTAATTCCATCTTCTTTTCCTACTTTACTTCCTCACATTTCTAAATACTTATAACTTCTTTTTATCTCTAAGTTTTAGTAATTCTAAAACTGTAATCCTATCTTCTTTTCTTACTTTACTTCCTCACATTTCTAAATACTTATAACTTCTTTTTATCTCTAAGTTTTAGTAATTCTAAAACTGTAATTCCATCTTCTTTTCCTACTTTACTTCCTCACATTTCTAAATACTTATAACTTCTTTTTATCTCTAAGTTTTAGTAATTCTAAAACTGTAATTCTTTCTTCTTTTCTTACTTTGCTTCCTCACTTTTCTAAATACTTATAACTTCTTTTTATCTCTAAGTTTTAGTAATTCTAAAACTGTAATCCTTTCTTCTTTTCTTACTTTACTTCCTCACTTTTCTAAATACTTATAACTTCTTTTTATCTCTAAGTTTTAGTAATTCTAAAACTGTAATTCCATCTTCTTTTCTTACTTTACTTCCTCACTTTTCTAAATACTTATAACTTCTTTTTATCTCTAAGTTTTAGTAATTCTAAAACTGTAATTCCATCTTCTTTTCTTACTTTACTTCCTCACATTTCTAAATACTTATAACTTCTTTTTATCTCTAAGTTTTAGTAATTCTAAAACTGTAATTCCATCTTCTTTTCTTACTTTACTTCCTCACTTTTCTAAATACTTATAACTTCTTTTTATCTCTAAGTTTTAGTAATTCTAAAACTGTAATTCCATCTTCTTTTCTTACTTTACTTCCTCACTTTTAAAAATACTTATAACTTCTTTTTATCTCTAAGTTTTAGTAATTTTAAAACTGTAATTCCATCTTCTTTTCTTACTTTACTTCCTCACTTTTCTAAATACTTATAACTTCTTTTTATCTCTAAGTTTTAGTAATTCTAAAACTGTAATTCTATCTTCTTTTCTTACTTTACTTCCTCACTTTTCTAAATACTTATAACTTCTTTTTATCTCTAAGTTTTAGTAATTCTAAAACTGTAATTCTATCTTCTTTTCTTACTTTACTTCCTCACATTTCTAAATACTTATAACTTCTTTTTATCTCTAAGTTTTAGTAATTCTAAAAGCTGTAATTCCATCTTCTTTTCTTACTTTACTTCCTCACTTTTCTAAATACTTATAACTTCTTTTTATCTCTAAGTTTTAGTAATTCTAAAACTGTAATTCTATCTTCTTTTCTTACTTTACTTCCTCACTTTTCTAAATACTTATAACTTCTTTTTATCTCTAAGTTTTAGTAATTCTAAAACTGTAATTCCATCTTCTTTTTTTACTTTACTTCCTCACTTTTCTAAATACTTATAACTTCTGTTTATCTCTAAGTTTTAGTAATTCTAAAACTGTAATTCTATCTTCTTTTCTTACTTTACTTCCTCACTTTTCTAAATACTTATAACTTCTTTTTATCTCGTAGTTTTAGTTATTCTAAAACTGTAATTCCATCTTCTTTTCTTACTTTACTTCCTCACTTTTCTAAATACTTATAACTTCTTTTTATCTCGTAGTTTTAGTTATTCTAAAACTGTAATTCTATCTTCTTTTCTTACTTTACTTCCTCACTTTTAAAAATACTTATAACTTCTTTTTATCTCTAAGTTTTAGTAATTCTAAAAGCTGTAATTCCATCTTCTTTTCTTACTTTACTTCCTCACTTTTCTAAATACTTATAACTTCTTTTTATCTCTAAGTTTTAGTTATTCAAAAACTGTAATTCTATCTTCTTTTCTTACTTTACTTCCTCACATTTCTAAATACTTATAACTTCTTTTTATCTCTAAGTTTTAGTAATTCTAAAACTGTAATCCTTTCTTCTTTTCTTACTTTACTTCCTCACATTTCTAAATACTTATAACTTCTTTTTATCTCTAAGTTTTAGTAATTCTAAAACTGTAATTCCATCTTCTTTTCTTACTTTACTTCCTCACTTTTCTAAATACTTATAACTTCTTTTTATCTCTAAGTTTTAGTAATTCTAAAACTGTAATTCTATCTTCTTTTCTTACTTTACTTCCTCACTTTTCTAAATACTTATAACTTCTTTTTATCTCTAAGTTTTAGTAATTCTAAAACTGTAATTCCATCTTCTTTTCTTACTTTACTTCCTCACATTTCTAAATACTTATAACTTCTTTTTATCTCTAAGTTTTAGTAATTCTAAAACTGTAATTCTATCTTCTTTTCTTACTTTACTTCCTCACTTTTCTAAATACTTATAACTTCTTTTTATCTCTAAGTTTTAGTAATTCTAAAACTGTAATTCCATCTTCTTTTCTTACTTTACTTCCTCACTTTTCTAAATACTTATAACTTCTTTTTATCTCTAAGTTTTAGTAATTCAAAAACTGTAATTCCATCTTCTTTTCTTACTTTACTTCCTCACATTTCTAAATACTTATAACTTCTTTTTATCTCTAAGTTTTAGTAATTCTAAAACTGTAATTCTATCTTCTTTTCTTACTTTACTTCCTCACTTTTCTAAATACTTATAACTTCTTTTTATCTCTAAGTTTTAGTAATTCAAAAACTGTAATTCTAAAACTGTAATTCCATCTTCTTTTCTTACTTTACTTCCTCACTTTTCTAAATACTTATAACTTCTTTTTATCTCTAAGTTTAAGTAATTCTAAAGCTGTAATTCTATCTTCTTTTCTTACTTTACTTCCTCACTTTTCTAAATACTTATAACTTCTTTTTATCTCTAAGTTTTAGTAATTCTAAAACTGTAATTCTATCTTCTTTTTTTACTTTACTTCCTCACTTTTCTAAATACTTATAACTTCTGTTTATCTCTAAGTTTTAGTAATTCTAAAACTGTAATTCTATCTTCTTTTCTTACTTTACTTCCTCACTTTTCTAAATACTTATAACTTCTTTTTATCTCTAAGTTTTAGTAATTCAAAAACTGTAATTCTAAAACTGTAATTCCATCTTCTTTTCTTACTTTACTTCCTCACTTTTCTAAATACTTATAACTTCTTTTTATCTCTAAGTTTTAGTAATTCTAAAACTGTAATTCCATCTTCTTTTCTTACTTTACTTCCTCACTTTTCTAAATACTTATAACTTCTTTTTATCTCTAAGTTTTAGTAATTCTAAAACTGTAATTCTAAAACTGTAATTCCATCTTCTTTTCTTACTTTACTTCCTCACTTTTCTAAATACTTATAACTTCTTTTTATCTCTAAGTTTTAGTAATTCTAAAACTGTAATTCTAAAACTGTAATTCCATCTTCTTTTCTTACTTTACTTCCTCACTTTTCTAAATACTTATAACTTCTTTTTATCTCTAAGTTTAAGTAATTCTAAAGCTGTAATTCTATCTTCTTTTCTTACTTTACTTCCTCACTTTTCTAAATACTTATAACTTCTTTTTATCTCTAAGTTTTAGTAATTCTAAAACTGTAATTCTATCTTCTTTTTTTACTTTACTTCCTCACTTTTCTAAATACTTATAACTTCTGTTTATCTCTAAGTTTTAGTAATTCTAAAACTGTAATTCTATCTTCTTTTCTTACTTTACTTCCTCACTTTTCTAAATACTTATAACTTCTTTTTATCTCTAAGTTTTAGTAATTCAAAAACTGTAATTCTAAAACTGTAATTCCATCTTCTTTTCTTACTTTACTTCCTCACTTTTCTAAATACTTATAACTTCTTTTTATCTCTAAGTTTTAGTAATTCTAAAACTGTAATTCCATCTTCTTTTCTTACTTTACTTCCTCACTTTTCTAAATACTTATAACTTCTTTTTATCTCTAAGTTTTAGTAATTCTAAAACTGTAATTCTAAAACTGTAATTCCATCTTCTTTTCTTACTTTACTTCCTCACTTTTCTAAATACTTATAACTTCTTTTTATCTCTAAGTTTTAGTAATTCTAAAACTGTAATTCTATCTTCTTTTTTTACTTTACTTCCTCACTTTTCTAAATACTTATAACTTCTGTTTATCTCTAAGTTTTAGTAATTCTAAAACTGTAATTCTATCTTCTTTTCTTACTTTACTTCCTCACTTTTCTAAATACTTATAACTTCTTTTTATCTCTAAGTTTTAGTAATTTTAAAACTGTAATTCCATCTTCTTTTCTTACTTTACTTCCTCACTTTTCTAAATACTTATAACTTCTTTTTATCTCTAAGTTTTAGTAATTCTAAAACTGTAATTCTATCTTCTTTTCTTACTTTACTTCCTCACTTTTCTAAATACTTATAACTTCTGTTTATCTCTAAGTTTTAGTAATTCTAAAACTGTAATTCCATCTTCTTTTCTTACTTTACTTCCTCACTTTTAAAAATACTTATAACTTCTTTTTATCTCTAAGTTTTAGTAATTTTAAAACTGTAATTCCATCTTCTTTTCTTACTTTACTTCCTCACTTTTCTAAATACTTATAACTTCTTTTTATCTCTAAGTTTTAGTAATTCTAAAACTGTAATTCTATCTTCTTTTCTTACTTTACTTCCTCACTTTTCTAAATACTTATAACTTCTTTTTATCTCTAAGTTTTAGTAATTCTAAAACTGTAATTCTATCTTCTTTTCTTACTTTACTTCCTCACATTTCTAAATACTTATAACTTCTTTTTATCTCTAAGTTTTAGTAATTCTAAAAGCTGTAATTCCATCTTCTTTTCTTACTTTACTTCCTCACTTTTCTAAATACTTATAACTTCTTTTTATCTCTAAGTTTTAGTAATTCTAAAACTGTAATTCTATCTTCTTTTCTTACTTTACTTCCTCACTTTTCTAAATACTTATAACTTCTTTTTATCTCTAAGTTTTAGTAATTCTAAAACTGTAATTCCATCTTCTTTTTTTACTTTACTTCCTCACTTTTCTAAATACTTATAACTTCTGTTTATCTCTAAGTTTTAGTAATTCTAAAACTGTAATTCTATCTTCTTTTCTTACTTTACTTCCTCACTTTTCTAAATACTTATAACTTCTTTTTATCTCGTAGTTTTAGTTATTCTAAAACTGTAATTCCATCTTCTTTTCTTACTTTACTTCCTCACTTTTCTAAATACTTATAACTTCTTTTTATCTCGTAGTTTTAGTTATTCTAAAACTGTAATTCTATCTTCTTTTCTTACTTTACTTCCTCACTTTTAAAAATACTTATAACTTCTTTTTATCTCTAAGTTTTAGTAATTCTAAAAGCTGTAATTCCATCTTCTTTTCTTACTTTACTTCCTCACTTTTCTAAATACTTATAACTTCTTTTTATCTCTAAGTTTTAGTAATTCAAAAACTGTAATTCTATCTTCTTTTCTTACTTTACTTCCTCACATTTCTAAATACTTATAACTTCTTTTTATCTCTAAGTTTTAGTAATTCTAAAACTGTAATCCTTTCTTCTTTTCTTAC
>CAMPDV010005353.1:0-29509 GCA_946699065.1 Loxodes magnus
TCACTTTTCTATAGGCTAACTTTCATCTACAAGCATATCTTGACGAACCGAATACAGATTCGTAATTATTATATTATTACTAACATTTTGCATATTCTAACTTATATTTTAGTGCTTGCTACGAAAACTTATCATTAGATATTCTTTTCTTACTTTACTTCTTCACTTTTCTATAGGCTAACTTTCATCTACAAGCATATCTTGACGAACCGAATACAGATTCTTAATTATTATATTATTACTAACATTTTGCATATTCTAACTTATATTTTAGTGCTTGCTACGAAAACTTATCATTAGATATTCTTTTCTTACTTTACTTCTTCACTTTTCTATAGGCTAACTTTCATCTACAAGCATATCTTGACGAACCGAATACAGATTCGTAATTATTATATTATTACTAACATTTTGCATATTCTAACTTATATTTTAGTGCTTGCTACGAAAACTTATCATTAGATATTCTTTTCTTACTTTACTTCTTCACTTTTCTATAGGCTAACTTTCATCTACAAGCATATCTTGACGAACCGAATACAGATTCTTAATTATTATATTATTACTAACATTTTGCATATTCTAACTTATATTTTAGTGCTTGCTACGAAAACTTATCATTAGATATTCTTTTCTTACTTTACTTCGTAACTTTTAATAGGCTAACTTTCATCTACAACCATATCTTGACAAACCGAATACAGATTCTTAATTGTGACATTATTACTAACATTTTGCATATTCTAACTTATATTTTAGTGCTTGCTACGAAAACTTATCATTAGATATTCTTTTCTTACTTTACTTCTTCACTTTTCTATAGGCTAACTTTCATCTACAAGCATATCTTGACGAACCGAATACAGATTCTTAATTATTATATTATTACTAACATTTTGGATATTTTAACTTATATTTTAGTGCTTGCTACGAAAACTTATCATTAGATATTCTTTTCTTACTTTACTTCTTCACTTTTCTATAGGCTAACTTTCATCTACAAGCATATCTTGACGAACCGAATACAGATTCGTAATTATTATATTATTACTAACATTTTGCATATTCTAACTTATATTTTAGTGCTTGCTACGAAAACTTATCATTAGATATTCTTTTCTTACTTTACTTCTTCACTTTTCTATAGGCTAACTTTCATCTACAAGCATATCTTGACGAACCGAATACAGATTCTTAATTATTATATTATTACTAACATTTTGCATATTCTAACTTATATTTTAGTGCTTGCTACGAAAACTTATCATTAGATATTCTTTTCTTACTTTACTTCTTCACTTTTCTATAGGCTAACTTTCATCTACAAGCATATCTTGACGAACCGAATACAGATTCGTAATTATTATATTATTACTAACATTTTGGATATTCTAACTTATATTTTAGTGCTTGCTACGAAAACTTATCATTAGATATTCTTTTCTTACTTTACTTCTTCACTTTTCTATAGGCTAACTTTCATCTACAAGCATATCTTGACGAACCGAATACAGATTCGTAATTATTATATTATTACTAACATTTTGCATATTCTAACTTATATTTTAGTGCTTGCTACGAAAACTTATCATTAGATATTCTTTTCTTACTTTACTTCGTAACTTTTAATAGGCTAACTTTCATCTACAACCATATCTTGACAAACCGAATACAGATTCTTAATTGTGACATTATTACTAACATTTTGCATATTCTAACTTATATTTTAGTGCTTGCTACGAAAACTTATCATTAGATATTCTTTTCTTACTTTACTTCTTCACTTTTCTATAGGCTAACTTTCATCTACAAGCATATCTTGACAAACCGAATACAGATTCGTAATTGTGACATTATTACTAACATTTTGGATATTCTAACTTATATTTTAGTGCTTGCTACGAAAACTTATCATTAGATATTCTTTTCTTACTTTACTTCTTCACTTTTCTATAGGCTAACTTTCATCTACAAGCATATCTTGACAAACCGAATACAGATTCGTAATTGTGACATTATTACTAACATTTTGGATATTCTAACTTATATTTTAGTGCTTGCTACGAAAACTTATCATTAGATATTCTTTTCTTACTTTACTTCTTCACTTTTCTATAGGCTAACTTTCATCTACAAGCATATCTTGACAAACCGAATACAGATTCGTAATTGTGACATTATTACTAACATTTTGGATATTCTAACTTATATTTTAGTGCTTGCTACGAAAACTTATCATTAGATATTCTTTTCTTACTTTACTTCTTCACTTTTCTATAGGCTAACTTTCATCTACAAGCATATCTAAACAAACCGAATACAGATTCGTAATTGTGACATTATTACTAACATTTTGGATATTCTAACTTATATTTTAGTGCTTGCTACGAAAACTTATCATTAGATATTCTTTTCTTACTTTACTTCTTCACTTTTCTATAGGCTAACTTTCATCTACAAGCATATCTTGACAAACCGAATACAGATTCGTAATTGTGACATTATTACTAACATTTTGGATATTCTAACTTATATTTTAGTGCTTGCTACGAAAACTTATCATTAGATATTCTTTTCTTACTTTACTTCTTCACTTTTCTATAGGCTAACTTTCATCTACAAGCATATCTTGACGAACCGAATACAGATTCGTAATTATTATATTATTACTAACATTTTGGATATTTTAACTTATATTTTAGTGCTTGCTACGAAAACTTATCATTAGATATTCTTTTCTTACTTTACTTCGTAACTTTTAATAGGCTAACTTTCATCTACAAGCATATCTTGACGAACCGAATACAGATTCGTAATTATTATATTATTACTAACATTTTGGATATTTTAACTTATATTTTAGTGCTTGCTACGAAAACTTATCATTAGATATTCTTTTCTTACTTTACTTCTTCACTTTTCTATAGGCTAACTTTCATCTACAAGCATATCTTGACGAACCGAATACAGATTCGTAATTATTATATTATTACTAACATTTTGCATATTCTAACTTATATTTTAGTGCTTGCTACGAAAACTTATCATTAGATATTCTTTTCTTACTTTACTTCGTAACTTTTAATAGGCTAACTTTCATCTACAAGCATATCTTGACGAACCGAATACAGATTCGTAATTATTATATTATTACTAACATTTTGGATATTTTAACTTATATTTTAGTGCTTGCTACGAAAACTTATCATTAGATATTCTTTTCTTACTTTACTTCTTCACTTTTCTATAGGCTAACTTTCATCTACAAGCATATCTTGACGAACCGAATACAGATTCGTAATTATTATATTATTACTAACATTTTGCATATTCTAACTTATATTTTAGTGCTTGCTACGAAAACTTATCATTAGATATTCTTTTCTTACTTTACTTCGTAACTTTTAATAGGCTAACTTTCATCTACAAGCATATCTTGACGAACCGAATACAGATTCGTAATTATTATATTATTACTAACATTTTGCATATTCTAACTTATATTTTAGTGCTTGCTACGAAAACTTATCATTAGATATTCTTTTCTTACTTTACTTCTTCACTTTTCTATAGTCTAACTTTCATCTACAAGCATATCTTGACGAACCGAATACAGATTCGTAATTATTATATTATTACTAACATTTTGGATATTTTAACTTATATTTTAGTGCTTGCTACGAAAACTTATCATTAGATATTCTTTTCTTACTTTACTTCTTCACTTTTCTATAGGCTAACTTTCATCTACAAGCATATCTTGACGAACCGAATACAGATTCGTAATTATTATATTATTACTAACATTTTGGATATTTTAACTTATATTTTAGTGCTTGCTACGAAAACTTATCATTAGATATTCTTTTCTTACTTTACTTCTTCACTTTTCTATAGTCTAACTTTCATCTACAAGCATATCTTGACGAACCGAATACAGATTCGTAATTATTATATTATTACTAACATTTTGGATATTCTAACTTATATTTTAGTGCTTGCTACGAAAACTTATCATTAGATATTCTTTTCTTACTTTACTTCTTCACTTTTCTATAGGCTAACTTTCATCTACAAGCATATCTTGACGAACCGAATACAGATTCTTAATTATTATATTATTACTAACATTTTGGATATTTTAACTTATATTTTAGTGCTTGCTACGAAAACTTATCATTAGATATTCTTTTCTTACTTTACTTCTTCACTTTTCTATAGGCTAACTTTCATCTACAAGCATATCTTGACGAACCGAATACAGATTCGTAATTATTATATTATTACTAACATTTTGCATATTCTAACTTATATTTTAGTGCTTGCTACGAAAACTTATCATTAGATATTCTTTTCTTACTTTACTTCGTAACTTTTAATAGGCTAACTTTCATCTACAAGCATATCTTGACGAACCGAATACAGATTCTTAATTATTATATTATTACTAACATTTTGGATATTTTAACTTATATTTTAGTGCTTGCTACGAAAACTTATCATTAGATATTCTTTTCTTACTTTACTTCTTCACTTTTCTATAGGCTAACTTTCATCTACAAGCATATCTTGACGAACCGAATACAGATTCGTAATTATTATATTATTACTAACATTTTGCATATTCTAACTTATATTTTAGTGCTTGCTACGAAAACTTATCATTAGATATTCTTTTCTTACTTTACTTCTTCACTTTTCTATAGGCTAACTTTCATCTACAAGCATATCTTGACGAACCGAATACAGATTCTTAATTATTATATTATTACTAACATTTTGGATATTTTAACTTATATTTTAGTGCTTGCTACGAAAACTTATCATTAGATATTCTTTTCTTACTTTACTTCTTCACTTTTCTATAGGCTAACTTTCATCTACAAGCATATCTTGACGAACCGAATACAGATTCGTAATTATTATATTATTACTAACATTTTGCATATTCTAACTTATATTTTAGTGCTTGCTACGAAAACTTATCATTAGATATTCTTTTCTTACTTTACTTCTTCACTTTTCTATAGGCTAACTTTCATCTACAAGCATATCTTGACGAACCGAATACAGATTCTTAATTATTATATTATTACTAACATTTTGCATATTCTAACTTATATTTTAGTGCTTGCTACGAAAACTTATCATTAGATATTCTTTTCTTACTTTACTTCTTCACTTTTCTATAGGCTAACTTTCATCTACAAGCATATCTTGACGAACCGAATACAGATTCGTAATTATTATATTATTACTAACATTTTGCATATTCTAACTTATATTTTAGTGCTTGCTACGAAAACTTATCATTAGATATTCTTTTCTTACTTTACTTCGTAACTTTTAATAGGCTAACTTTCATCTACAACCATATCTTGACAAACCGAATACAGATTCTTAATTGTGACATTATTACTAACATTTTGCATATTCTAACTTATATTTTAGTGCTTGCTACGAAAACTTATCATTAGATATTCTTTTCTTACTTTACTTCGTAACTTTTAATAGGCTAACTTTCATCTACAAGCATATCTTGACGAACCGAATACAGATTCGTAATTATTATATTATTACTAACATTTTGGATATTTTAACTTATATTTTAGTGCTTGCTACGAAAACTTATCATTAGATATTCTTTTCTTACTTTACTTCTTCACTTTTCTAAATACTTATTACTTCTCAAAGCATACTCCTTAAAACTGAAATTCTATCTTCTTTTCTTACTTTACTTCTTCACTTTTCTATAGGCTAACTTTCATCTACAAGCATATCTTGACGAACCGAATACAGATTCGTAATTATTATATTATTACTAACATTTTGCATATTCTAACTTATATTTTAGTGCTTGCTACGAAAACTTATCATTAGATATTCTTTTCTTACTTTACTTCGTAACTTTTAATAGGCTAACTTTCATCTACAAGCATATCTTGACGAACCGAATACAGATTCTTAATTATTATATTATTACTAACATTTTGGATATTTTAACTTATATTTTAGTGCTTGCTACGAAAACTTATCATTAGATATTCTTTTCTTACTTTACTTCTTCACTTTTCTATAGGCTAACTTTCATCTACAAGCATATCTTGACGAACCGAATACAGATTCGTAATTATTATATTATTACTAACATTTTGCATATTCTAACTTATATTTTAGTGCTTGCTACGAAAACTTATCATTAGATATTCTTTTCTTACTTTACTTCTTCACTTTTCTATAGGCTAACTTTCATCTACAAGCATATCTTGACGAACCGAATACAGATTCTTAATTATTATATTATTACTAACATTTTGGATATTTTAACTTATATTTTAGTGCTTGCTACGAAAACTTATCATTAGATATTCTTTTCTTACTTTACTTCTTCACTTTTCTATAGGCTAACTTTCATCTACAAGCATATCTTGACGAACCGAATACAGATTCGTAATTATTATATTATTACTAACATTTTGCATATTCTAACTTATATTTTAGTGCTTGCTACGAAAACTTATCATTAGATATTCTTTTCTTACTTTACTTCTTCACTTTTCTATAGGCTAACTTTCATCTACAAGCATATCTTGACGAACCGAATACAGATTCTTAATTATTATATTATTACTAACATTTTGCATATTCTAACTTATATTTTAGTGCTTGCTACGAAAACTTATCATTAGATATTCTTTTCTTACTTTACTTCTTCACTTTTCTATAGGCTAACTTTCATCTACAAGCATATCTTGACGAACCGAATACAGATTCGTAATTATTATATTATTACTAACATTTTGCATATTCTAACTTATATTTTAGTGCTTGCTACGAAAACTTATCATTAGATATTCTTTTCTTACTTTACTTCGTAACTTTTAATAGGCTAACTTTCATCTACAACCATATCTTGACAAACCGAATACAGATTCTTAATTGTGACATTATTACTAACATTTTGCATATTCTAACTTATATTTTAGTGCTTGCTACGAAAACTTATCATTAGATATTCTTTTCTTACTTTACTTCGTAACTTTTAATAGGCTAACTTTCATCTACAAGCATATCTTGACGAACCGAATACAGATTCGTAATTATTATATTATTACTAACATTTTGGATATTTTAACTTATATTTTAGTGCTTGCTACGAAAACTTATCATTAGATATTCTTTTCTTACTTTACTTCTTCACTTTTCTAAATACTTATTACTTCTCAAAGCATACTCCTTAAAACTGAAATTCTATCTTCTTTTCTTACTTTACTTCTTCACTTTTCTATAGGCTAACTTTCATCTACAAGCATATCTTGACGAACCGAATACAGATTCGTAATTATTATATTATTACTAACATTTTGGATATTTTAACTTATATTTTAGTGCTTGCTACGAAAACTTATCATTAGATATTCTTTTCTTACTTTACTTCTTCACTTTTCTATAGTCTAACTTTCATCTACAAGCATATCTTGACGAACCGAATACAGATTCGTAATTATTATATTATTACTAACATTTTGGATATTCTAACTTATATTTTAGTGCTTGCTACGAAAACTTATCATTAGATATTCTTTTCTTACTTTACTTCTTCACTTTTCTATAGGCTAACTTTCATCTACAAGCATATCTTGACGAACCGAATACAGATTCTTAATTATTATATTATTACTAACATTTTGGATATTTTAACTTATATTTTAGTGCTTGCTACGAAAACTTATCATTAGATATTCTTTTCTTACTTTACTTCTTCACTTTTCTATAGGCTAACTTTCATCTACAAGCATATCTTGACGAACCGAATACAGATTCGTAATTATTATATTATTACTAACATTTTGCATATTCTAACTTATATTTTAGTGCTTGCTACGAAAACTTATCATTAGATATTCTTTTCTTACTTTACTTCGTAACTTTTAATAGGCTAACTTTCATCTACAAGCATATCTTGACAAACCGAATACAGATTCTTAATTGTGACATTATTACTAACATTTTGCATATTCTAACTTATATTTTAGTGCTTGCTACGAAAACTTATCATTAGATATTCTTTTCTTACTTTACTTCGTAACTTTTAATAGGCTAACTTTCATCTACAAGCATATCTTGACGAACCGAATACAGATTCGTAATTATTATATTATTACTAACATTTTGGATATTTTAACTTATATTTTAGTGCTTGCTACGAAAACTTATCATTAGATATTCTTTTCTTACTTTACTTCTTCACTTTTCTAAATACTTATTACTTCTCAAAGCATACTCCTTAAAACTGAAATTCTATCTTCTTTTCTTACTTTACTTCTTCACTTTTCTATAGGCTAACTTTCATCTACAAGCATATCTTGACGAACCGAATACAGATTCGTAATTATTATATTATTACTAACATTTTGGATATTTTAACTTATATTTTAGTGCTTGCTACGAAAACTTATCATTAGATATTCTTTTCTTACTTTACTTCTTCACTTTTCTATAGGCTAACTTTCATCTACAAGCATATCTTGACGAACCGAATACAGATTCGTAATTATTATATTATTACTAACATTTTGCATATTCTAACTTATATTTTAGTGCTTGCTACGAAAACTTATCATTAGATATTCTTTTCTTACTTTACTTCGTAACTTTTAATAGGCTAACTTTCATCTACAAGCATATCTTGACAAACCGAATACAGATTCTTAATTGTGACATTATTACTAACATTTTGCATATTCTAACTTATATTTTAGTGCTTGCTACGAAAACTTATCATTAGATATTCTTTTCTTACTTTACTTCGTAACTTTTAATAGGCTAACTTTCATCTACAAGCATATCTTGACGAACCGAATACAGATTCGTAATTATTATATTATTACTAACATTTTGGATATTTTAACTTATATTTTAGTGCTTGCTACGAAAACTTATCATTAGATATTCTTTTCTTACTTTACTTCTTCACTTTTCTAAATACTTATTACTTCTCACAAGCATACTCCTTAAAACTGAAATTCTATCTTCTTTTCTTACTTTACTTCTTCACTTTTCTATAGGCTAACTTTCATCTACAAGCATATCTTGACGAACCGAATACAGATTCGTAATTATTATATTATTACTAACATTTTGGATATTTTAACTTATATTTTAGTGCTTGCTACGAAAACTTATCATTAGATATTCTTTTCTTACTTTACTTCTTCACTTTTCTATAGTCTAACTTTCATCTACAAGCATATCTTGACAAACTGAATACAGATTCGTAATTATTATATTATTACTAACATTTTGGATATTCTAACTTATATTTTAGTGCTTGCTACGAAAACTTATCATTAGATATTCTTTTCTTACTTTACTTCTTCACTTTTCTATAGGCTAACTTTCATCTACAAGCATATCTTGACGAACCGAATACAGATTCGTAATTATTATATTATTACTAACATTTTGGATATTCTAACTTATATTTTAGTGCTTGCTACGAAAACTTATCATTAGATATTCTTTTCTTACTTTACTTCGTAACTTTTAATAGGCTAACTTTCATCTACAAGCATATCTTGACAAACCGAATACAGATTCTTAATTGTGACATTATTACTAACATTTTGCATATTCTAACTTATATTTTAGTGCTTGCTACGAAAACTTATCATTAGATATTCTTTTCTTACTTTACTTCGTAACTTTTAATAGGCTAACTTTCATCTACAAGCATATCTTGACGAACCGAATACAGATTCGTAATTATTATATTATTACTAACATTTTGGATATTTTAACTTATATTTTAGTGCTTGCTACGAAAACTTATCATTAGATATTCTTTTCTTACTTTACTTCTTCACTTTTCTAAAACTTATTACTTCTCAAAGCATACTACTAACATTTTGGATATTTTACTACGAAAACTTATCATTATATTCTTTTCTTACTTTACTTCTTCACTTTTCTATAGGCTAACTTTCATCTACAAGCATATCTTGACGAACCGAATACAGATTCGTAATTATTATATTATTACTAACATTTTGGATATTTTAACTTATATTTTAGTGCTTGCTACGAAAACTTATCATTAGATATTCTTTTCTTACTTTACTTCTTCACTTTTCTATAGTCTAACTTTCATCTACAAGCATATCTTGACGAACCGAATACAGATTCGTAATTATTATATTATTACTAACATTTTGGATATTCTAACTTATATTTTAGTGCTTGCTACGAAAACTTATCATTAGATATTCTTTTCTTACTTTACTTCTTCACTTTTCTATAGGCTAACTTTCATCTACAAGCATATCTTGACGAACCGAATACAGATTCGTAATTATTATATTATTACTAACATTTTGGATATTTTAACTTATATTTTAGTGCTTGCTACGAAAACTTATCATTAGATATTCTTTTCTTACTTTACTTCTTCACTTTTCTATAGGCTAACTTTCATCTACAAGCATATCTTGACGAACCGAATACAGATTCGTAATTATTATATTATTACTAACATTTTGGATATTTTAACTTATATTTTAGTGCTTGCTACGAAAACTTATCATTAGATATTCTTTTCTTACTTTACTTCTTCACTTTTCTATAGTCTAACTTTCATCTACAAGCATATCTTGACGAACCGAATACAGATTCGTAATTATTATATTATTACTAACATTTTGGATATTCTAACTTATATTTTAGTGCTTGCTACGAAAACTTATCATTAGATATTCTTTTCTTACTTTACTTCTTCACTTTTCTATAGGCTAACTTTCATCTACAAGCATATCTTGACGAACCGAATACAGATTCTTAATTATTATATTATTACTAACATTTTGGATATTTTAACTTATATTTTAGTGCTTGCTACGAAAACTTATCATTAGATATTCTTTTCTTACTTTACTTCTTCACTTTTCTATAGGCTAACTTTCATCTACAAGCATATCTTGACGAACCGAATACAGATTCGTAATTATTATATTATTACTAACATTTTGCATATTCTAACTTATATTTTAGTGCTTGCTACGAAAACTTATCATTAGATATTCTTTTCTTACTTTACTTCGTAACTTTTAATAGGCTAACTTTCATCTACAAGCATATCTTGACGAACCGAATACAGATTCTTAATTATTATATTATTACTAACATTTTGGATATTTTAACTTATATTTTAGTGCTTGCTACGAAAACTTATCATTAGATATTCTTTTCTTACTTTACTTCTTCACTTTTCTATAGGCTAACTTTCATCTACAAGCATATCTTGACGAACCGAATACAGATTCGTAATTATTATATTATTACTAACATTTTGCATATTTAACTTATATTTTAGTGCTTGCTACGAAAACTTATCATTAGATATTCTTTTCTTACTTTACTTCTTCACTTTTCTATAGGCTAACTTTCATCTACAAGCATATCTTGACGAACCGAATACAGATTCTTAATTATTATATTATTACTAACATTTTGGATATTTTAACTTATATTTTAGTGCTTGCTACGAAAACTTATCATTAGATATTCTTTTCTTACTTTACTTCTTCACTTTTCTATAGGCTAACTTTCATCTACAAGCATATCTTGACGAACCGAATACAGATTCGTAATTATTATATTATTACTAACATTTTGCATATTCTAACTTATATTTTAGTGCTTGCTACGAAAACTTATCATTAGATATTCTTTTCTTACTTTACTTCTTCACTTTTCTATAGGCTAACTTTCATCTACAAGCATATCTTGACGAACCGAATACAGATTCTTAATTATTATATTATTACTAACATTTTGCATATTCTAACTTATATTTTAGTGCTTGCTACGAAAACTTATCATTAGATATTCTTTTCTTACTTTACTTCTTCACTTTTCTATAGGCTAACTTTCATCTACAAGCATATCTTGACGAACCGAATACAGATTCGTAATTATTATATTATTACTAACATTTTGCATATTCTAACTTATATTTTAGTGCTTGCTACGAAAACTTATCATTAGATATTCTTTTCTTACTTTACTTCGTAACTTTTAATAGGCTAACTTTCATCTACAACCATATCTTGACAAACCGAATACAGATTCTTAATTGTGACATTATTACTAACATTTTGCATATTCTAACTTATATTTTAGTGCTTGCTACGAAAACTTATCATTAGATATTCTTTTCTTACTTTACTTCGTAACTTTTAATAGGCTAACTTTCATCTACAAGCATATCTTGACGAACCGAATACAGATTCGTAATTATTATATTATTACTAACATTTTGGATATTTTAACTTATATTTTAGTGCTTGCTACGAAAACTTATCATTAGATATTCTTTTCTTACTTTACTTCTTCACTTTTCTAAATACTTATTACTTCTCAAAGCATACTCCTTACTGAAATTCTATCTTCTTTTCTTACTTTACTTCTTCACTTTTCTATAGGCTAACTTTCATCTACAAGCATATCTTGACGAACCGAATACAGATTCTTAATTATTATATTATTACTAACATTTTGGATATTTTAACTTATATTTTAGTGCTTGCTACGAAAACTTATCATTAGATATTCTTTTCTTACTTTACTTCTTCACTTTTCTATAGGCTAACTTTCATCTACAAGCATATCTTGACGAACCGAATACAGATTCGTAATTATTATATTATTACTAACATTTTGCATATTCTAACTTATATTTTAGTGCTTGCTACGAAAACTTATCATTAGATATTCTTTTCTTACTTTACTTCTTCACTTTTCTATAGGCTAACTTTCATCTACAAGCATATCTTGACGAACCGAATACAGATTCTTAATTATTATATTATTACTAACATTTTGGATATTTTAACTTATATTTTAGTGCTTGCTACGAAAACTTATCATTAGATATTCTTTTCTTACTTTACTTCTTCACTTTTCTATAGGCTAACTTTCATCTACAAGCATATCTTGACGAACCGAATACAGATTCGTAATTATTATATTATTACTAACATTTTGCATATTCTAACTTATATTTTAGTGCTTGCTACGAAAACTTATCATTAGATATTCTTTTCTTACTTTACTTCGTAACTTTTAATAGGCTAACTTTCATCTACAAGCATATCTTGACGAACCGAATACAGATTCTTAATTATTATATTATTACTAACATTTTGGATATTCTAACTTATATTTTAGTGCTTGCTACGAAAACTTATCATTAGATATTCTTTTCTTACTTTACTTCTTCACTTTTCTATAGGCTAACTTTCATCTACAAGCATATCTTGACGAACCGAATACAGATTCGTAATTATTATATTATTACTAACATTTTGCATATTCTAACTTATATTTTAGTGCTTGCTACGAAAACTTATCATTAGATATTCTTTTCTTACTTTACTTCTTCACTTTTCTATAGGCTAACTTTCATCTACAAGCATATCTTGACGAACCGAATACAGATTCTTAATTATTATATTATTACTAACATTTTGGATATTCTAACTTATATTTTAGTGCTTGCTACGAAAACTTATCATTAGATATTCTTTTCTTACTTTACTTCTTCACTTTTCTATAGGCTAACTTTCATCTACAAGCATATCTTGACGAACCGAATACAGATTCGTAATTATTATATTATTACTAACATTTTGCATATTCTAACTTATATTTTAGTGCTTGCTACGAAAACTTATCATTAGATATTCTTTTCTTACTTTACTTCTTCACTTTCTATAGGCTAACTTTCATCTACAAGCATATCTTGACAAACCGAATACAGATTCTTAATTGTGACATTATTACTAACATTTTGGATATTCTAACTTATATTTTAGTGCTTGCTACGAAAACTTATCATTAGATATTCTTTTCTTACTTTACTTCTTCACTTTTCTATAGGCTAACTTTCATCTACAAGCATATCTTGACGAACCGAATACAGATTCGTAATTATTATATTATTACTAACATTTTGGATATTCTAACTTATATTTTAGTGCTTGCTACGAAAACTTATCATTAGATATTCTTTTCTTACTTTACTTCTTCACTTTTCTATAGGCTAACTTTCATCTACAAGCATATCTTGACGAACCGAATACAGATTCTTAATTATTATATTATTACTAACATTTTGCATATTCTAACTTATATTTTAGTGCTTGCTACGAAAACTTATCATTAGATATTCTTTTCTTACTTTACTTCTTCACTTTTCTATAGGCTAACTTTCATCTACAAGCATATCTTGACGAACCGAATACAGATTCGTAATTATTATATTATTACTAACATTTTGCATATTCTAACTTATATTTTAGTGCTTGCTACGAAAACTTATCATTAGATATTCTTTTCTTACTTTACTTCGTAACTTTTAATAGGCTAACTTTCATCTACAACCATATCTTGACAAACCGAATACAGATTCTTAATTGTGACATTATTACTAACATTTTGCATATTCTAACTTATATTTTAGTGCTTGCTACGAAAACTTATCATTAGATATTCTTTTCTTACTTTACTTCGTAACTTTTAATAGGCTAACTTTCATCTACAAGCATATCTTGACGAACCGAATACAGATTCGTAATTATTATATTATTACTAACATTTTGGATATTTTAACTTATATTTTAGTGCTTGCTACGAAAACTTATCATTAGATATTCTTTTCTTACTTTACTTCTTCACTTTTCTAAATACTTATTACTTCTCAAAGCATACTCCTTAAAACTGAAATTCTATCTTCTTTTCTTACTTTACTTCTTCACTTTTCTATAGGCTAACTTTCATCTACAAGCATATCTTGACGAACCGAATACAGATTCGTAATTATTATATTATTACTAACATTTTGGATATTTTAACTTATATTTTAGTGCTTGCTACGAAAACTTATCATTAGATATTCTTTTCTTACTTTACTTCTTCACTTTTCTATAGTCTAACTTTCATCTACAAGCATATCTTGACGAACCGAATACAGATTCGTAATTATTATATTATTACTAACATTTTGGATATTCTAACTTATATTTTAGTGCTTGCTACGAAAACTTATCATTAGATATTCTTTTCTTACTTTACTTCTTCACTTTTCTATAGGCTAACTTTCATCTACAAGCATATCTTGACGAACCGAATACAGATTCTTAATTATTATATTATTACTAACATTTTGGATATTTTAACTTATATTTTAGTGCTTGCTACGAAAACTTATCATTAGATATTCTTTTCTTACTTTACTTCTTCACTTTTCTATAGGCTAACTTTCATCTACAAGCATATCTTGACGAACCGAATACAGATTCGTAATTATTATATTATTACTAACATTTTGCATATTCTAACTTATATTTTAGTGCTTGCTACGAAAACTTATCATTAGATATTCTTTTCTTACTTTACTTCGTAACTTTTAATAGGCTAACTTTCATCTACAAGCATATCTTGACGAACCGAATACAGATTCTTAATTATTATATTATTACTAACATTTTGCATATTTTAACTTATATTTTAGTGCTTGCTACGAAAACTTATCATTAGATATTCTTTTCTTACTTTACTTCTTCACTTTTAATAGGCTAACTTTCATCTACAAGCATATCTTGACGAACCGAATACAGATTCGTAATTATTATATTATTACTAACATTTTGGATATTTTAACTTATATTTTAGTGCTTGCTACGAAAACTTATCATTAGATATTCTTTTCTTACTTTACTTCTTCACTTTTCTATAGGCTAACTTTCATCTACAAGCATATCTTGACGAACCGAATACAGATTCTTAATATTATATTATTAAGAATCTGTATTCGGTTCGTCAAGATATGCTTGTAGATGAAAGTTAGCCTATAGAAAAGTGAAGAAGTAAAGTAAGAAAAGAATATCTAATGATAAGTTTTCGTAGCAAGCACTAAAATATAAGTTAGAATATGCAAAATGTTAGTAATAATATAATAATTACGAATCTGTATTCGGTTCGTCAAGATATGCTTGTAGATGAAAGTTAGCCTATAGAAAAGTGAAGAAGTAAAGTAAGAAAAGAATATCTAATGATAAGTTTTCGTAGCAAGCACTAAAATATAAGTTAAAATATCCAAAATGTTAGTAATAATATAATAATTAAGAATCTGTATTCGGTTCGTCAAGATATGCTTGTAGATGAAAGTTAGCCTATTAAAAGTTACGAAGTAAAGTAAGAAAAGAATATCTAATGATAAGTTTTCGTAGCAAGCACTAAAATATAAGTTAGAATATGCAAAATGTTAGTAATAATATAATAATTACGAATCTGTATTCGGTTCGTCAAGATATGCTTGTAGATGAAAGTTAGCCTATAGAAAAGTGAGAAGTAAAGTAAGAAAAGAATATCTAATGATAAGTTTTCGTAGCAAGCACTAAAATATAAGTTAAAATATCCAAAATGTTAGTAATAATATAATAATTAAGAATCTGTATTCGGTTCGTCAAGATATGCTTGTAGATGAAAGTTAGCCTATAGAAAAGTGAAGAAGTAAAGTAAGAAAAGAATATCTAATGATAAGTTTTCGTAGCAAGCACTAAAATATAAGTTAGAATATCCAAAATGTTAGTAATAATATAATAATTACGAATCTGTATTCGGTTCGTCAAGATATGCTTGTAGATGAAAGTTAGACTATAGAAAAGTGAAGAAGTAAAGTAAGAAAAGAATATCTAATGATAAGTTTTTCGTAGCAAGCACTAAAATATAAGTTAAAATATCCAAAATGTTAGTAATAATATAATAATTACGAATCTGTATTCGGTTCGTCAAGATATGCTTGTAGATGAAAGTTAGCCTATAGAAAAGTGAAGAAGTAAAGTAAGAAAAGAAGATAGAATTTCAGTTTTAAGGAGTATGCTTTGAGAAGTAATAAGTATTTAGAAAAGTGAAGAAGTAAAGTAAGAAAAGAATATCTAATGATAAGTTTTCGTAGCAAGCACTAAAATATAAGTTAAAATATCCAAAATGTTAGTAATAATATAATAATTACGAATCTGTATTCGGTTCGTCAAGATATGCTTGTAGATGAAAGTTAGCCTATTAAAAGTTACGAAGTAAAGTAAGAAAAGAATATCTAATGATAAGTTTTCGTAGCAAGCACTAAAATATAAGTTAGAATATGCAAAATGTTAGTAATAATGTCACAATTAAGAATCTGTATTCGGTTTGTCAAGATATGGTTGTAGATGAAAGTTAGCCTATTAAAAGTTACGAAGTAAAGTAAGAAAAGAATATCTAATGATAAGTTTTCGTAGCAAGCACTAAAATATAAGTTAGAATATGCAAAATGTTAGTAATAATATAATAATTACGAATCTGTATTCGGTTCGTCAAGATATGCTTGTAGATGAAAGTTAGCCTATAGAAAAGTGAAGAAGTAAAGTAAGAAAAGAATATCTAATGATAAGTTTTCGTAGCAAGCACTAAAATATAAGTTAGAATATGCAAAATGTTAGTAATAATATAATAATTAAGAATCTGTATTCGGTTCGTCAAGATATGCTTGTAGATGAAAGTTAGCCTATAGAAAAGTGAAGAAGTAAAGTAAGAAAAGAATATCTAATGATAAGTTTTCGTAGCAAGCACTAAAATATAAGTTAAAATATCCAAAATGTTAGTAATAATATAATAATTACGAATCTGTATTCGGTTCGTCAAGATATGCTTGTAGATGAAAGTTAGCCTATTAAAAGTTACGAAGTAAAGTAAGAAAAGAATATCTAATGATAAGTTTTCGTAGCAAGCACTAAAATATAAGTTAGAATATGCAAAATGTTAGTAATAATGTCACAATTAAGAATCTGTATTCGGTTTGTCAAGATATGGTTGTAGATGAAAGTTAGCCTATTAAAAGTTACGAAGTAAAGTAAGAAAAGAATATCTAATGATAAGTTTTCGTAGCAAGCACTAAAATATAAGTTAGAATATGCAAAATGTTAGTAATAATATAATAATTACGAATCTGTATTCGGTTCGTCAAGATATGCTTGTAGATGAAAGTTAGCCTATAGAAAAGTGAAGAAGTAAAGTAAGAAAAGAATATCTAATGATAAGTTTTCGTAGCAAGCACTAAAATATAAGTTAGAATATGCAAAATGTTAGTAATAATATAATAATTAAGAATCTGTATTCGGTTCGTCAAGATATGCTTGTAGATGAAAGTTAGCCTATAGAAAAGTGAAGAAGTAAAGTAAGAAAAGAATATCTAATGATAAGTTTTCGTAGCAAGCACTAAAATATAAGTTAGAATATGCAAAATGTTAGTAATAATATAATAATTACGAATCTGTATTCGGTTCGTCAAGATATGCTTGTAGATGAAAGTTAGCCTATAGAAAAGTGAAGAAGTAAAGTAAGAAAAGAATATCTAATGATAAGTTTTCGTAGCAAGCACTAAATATAAGTTAAAATATCCAAAATGTTAGTAATAATATAATAATTAAGAATCTGTATTCGGTTCGTCAAGATATGCTTGTAGATGAAAGTTAGCCTATAGAAAAGTGAAGAAGTAAAGTAAGAAAAGAATATCTAATGATAAGTTTTCGTAGCAAGCACTAAAATATAAGTTAGAATATGCAAAATGTTAGTAATAATATAATAATTACGAATCTGTATTCGGTTCGTCAAGATATGCTTGTAGATGAAAGTTAGCCTATAGAAAAGTGAAGAAGTAAAGTAAGAAAAGAATATCTAATGATAAGTTTTCGTAGCAAGCACTAAAATATAAGTTAAAATAT
Organism: Loxodes magnus; assembly: GCA_946699065.1. Lineage (NCBI taxonomy): Eukaryota > Ciliophora > Karyorelictea > Loxodida > Loxodidae > Loxodes > Loxodes magnus. The sequence goes on from CAMPDV010005353.1 coordinate 18,819, forward strand.
CCAAAATGTTAGTAATAATATAATAATTAAGAATCTGTATTCGGTTCGTCAAGATATGCTTGTAGATGAAAGTTAGCCTATTAAAAGTTACGAAGTAAAGTAAGAAAAGAATATCTAATGATAAGTTTTCGTAGCAAGCACTAAAATATAAGTTAGAATATGCAAAATGTTAGTAATAATATAATAATTACGAATCTGTATTCGGTTCGTCAAGATATGCTTGTAGATGAAAGTTAGCCTATAGAAAAGTGAAGAAGTAAAGTAAGAAAAGAATATCTAATGATAAGTTTTCGTAGCAAGCACTAAAATATAAGTTAAAATATCCAAAATGTTAGTAATAATATAATAATTAAGAATCTGTATTCGGTTCGTCAAGATATGCTTGTAGATGAAAGTTAGCCTATAGAAAAGTGAAGAAGTAAAGTAAGAAAAGAAGATAGAATTTCAGTTTTAAGGAGTATGCTTTGAGAAGTAATAAGTATTTAGAAAAGTGAAGAAGTAAAGTAAGAAAAGAATATCTAATGATAAGTTTTCGTAGCAAGCACTAAAATATAAGTTAAAATATCCAAAATGTTAGTAATAATATAATAATTACGAATCTGTATTCGGTTCGTCAAGATATGCTTGTAGATGAAAGTTAGCCTATTAAAAGTTACGAAGTAAAGTAAGAAAAGAATATCTAATGATAAGTTTTCGTAGCAAGCACTAAAATATAAGTTAGAATATGCAAAATGTTAGTAATAATGTCACAATTAAGAATCTGTATTCGGTTTGTCAAGATATGGTTGTAGATGAAAGTTAGCCTATTAAAAGTTACGAAGTAAAGTAAGAAAAGAATATCTAATGATAAGTTTTCGTAGCAAGCACTAAAATATAAGTTAGAATATGCAAAATGTTAGTAATAATATAATAATTACGAATCTGTATTCGGTTCGTCAAGATATGCTTGTAGATGAAAGTTAGCCTATAGAAAAGTGAAGAAGTAAAGTAAGAAAAGAATATCTAATGATAAGTTTTCGTAGCAAGCACTAAAATATAAGTTAGAATATGCAAAATGTTAGTAATAATATAATAATTAAGAATCTGTATTCGGTTCGTCAAGATATGCTTGTAGATGAAAGTTAGCCTATAGAAAAGTGAAGAAGTAAAGTAAGAAAAGAATATCTAATGATAAGTTTTCGTAGCAAGCACTAAAATATAAGTTAGAATATGCAAAATGTTAGTAATAATATAATAATTACGAATCTGTATTCGGTTCGTCAAGATATGCTTGTAGATGAAAGTTAGCCTATAGAAAAGTGAAGAAGTAAAGTAAGAAAAGAATATCTAATGATAAGTTTTCGTAGCAAGCACTAAAATATAAGTTAAAATATCCAAAATGTTAGTAATAATATAATAATTAAGAATCTGTATTCGGTTCGTCAAGATATGCTTGTAGATGAAAGTTAGCCTATAGAAAAGTGAAGAAGTAAAGTAAGAAAAGAATATCTAATGATAAGTTTTCGTAGCAAGCACTAAAATATAAGTTAGAATATGCAAAATGTTAGTAATAATATAATAATTACGAATCTGTATTCGGTTCGTCAAGATATGCTTGTAGATGAAAGTTAGCCTATAGAAAAGTGAAGAAGTAAAGTAAGAAAAGAATATCTAATGATAAGTTTTCGTAGCAAGCACTAAAATATAAGTTAAAATATCCAAAATGTTAGTAATAATATAATAATTAAGAATCTGTATTCGGTTCGTCAAGATATGCTTGTAGATGAAAGTTAGCCTATTAAAAGTTACGAAGTAAAGTAAGAAAAGAATATCTAATGATAAGTTTTCGTAGCAAGCACTAAAATATAAGTTAGAATATGCAAAATGTTAGTAATAATATAATAATTACGAATCTGTATTCGGTTCGTCAAGATATGCTTGTAGATGAAAGTTAGCCTATAGAAAAGTGAAGAAGTAAAGTAAGAAAAGAATATCTAATGATAAGTTTTCGTAGCAAGCACTAAAATATAAGTTAAAATATCCAAAATGTTAGTAATAATATAATAATTAAGAATCTGTATTCGGTTCGTCAAGATATGCTTGTAGATGAAAGTTAGCCTATAGAAAAGTGAAGAAGTAAAGTAAGAAAAGAATATCTAATGATAAGTTTTCGTAGCAAGCACTAAAATATAAGTTAGAATATCCAAAATGTTAGTAATAATATAATAATTACGAATCTGTATTCGGTTCGTCAAGATATGCTTGTAGATGAAAGTTAGACTATAGAAAAGTGAAGAAGTAAAGTAAGAAAAGAATATCTAATGATAAGTTTTCGTAGCAAGCACTAAAATATAAGTTAAAATATCCAAAATGTTAGTAATAATATAATAATTACGAATCTGTATTCGGTTCGTCAAGATATGCTTGTAGATGAAAGTTAGCCTATAGAAAAGTGAAGAAGTAAAGTAAGAAAGAATATCTAATGATAAGTTTTCGTAGCAAGCACTAAAATATAAGTTAAAATATCCAAAATGTTAGTAATAATATAATAATTACGAATCTGTATTCGGTTCGTCAAGATATGCTTGTAGATGAAAGTTAGCCTATAGAAAAGTGAAGAAGTAAAGTAAGAAAAGAATATCTAATGATAAGTTTTCGTAGCAAGCACTAAAATATAAGTTAGAATATCCAAAATGTTAGTAATAATATAATAATTACGAATCTGTATTCAGTTTGTCAAGATATGCTTGTAGATGAAAGTTAGACTATAGAAAAGTGAAGAAGTAAAGTAAGAAAAGAATATCTAATGATAAGTTTTCGTAGCAAGCACTAAAATATAAGTTAAAATATCCAAAATGTTAGTAATAATATAATAATTACGAATCTGTATTCGGTTCGTCAAGATATGCTTGTAGATGAAAGTTAGCCTATAGAAAAGTGAAGAAGTAAAGTAAGAAAAGAAGATAGAATTTCAGTTTTAAGGAGTATGCTTTGAGAAGTAATAAGTATTTAGAAAAGTGAAGAAGTAAAGTAAGAAAAGAATATCTAATGATAAGTTTTCGTAGCAAGCACTAAAATATAAGTTAAAATATCCAAAATGTTAGTAATAATATAATAATTACGAATCTGTATTCGGTTCGTCAAGATATGCTTGTAGATGAAAGTTAGCCTATTAAAAGTTACGAAGTAAAGTAAGAAAAGAATATCTAATGATAAGTTTTCGTAGCAAGCACTAAATATAAGTTAGAATATGCAAAATGTTAGTAATAATGTCACAATTAAGAATCTGTATTCGGTTTGTCAAGATATGCTTGTAGATGAAAGTTAGCCTATTAAAAGTTACGAAGTAAAGTAAGAAAAGAATATCTAATGATAAGTTTTCGTAGCAAGCACTAAAATATAAGTTAGAATATCCAAAATGTTAGTAATAATATAATAATTACGAATCTGTATTCGGTTCGTCAAGATATGCTTGTAGATGAAAGTTAGCCTATAGAAAAGTGAAGAAGTAAAGTAAGAAAAGAATATCTAATGATAAGTTTTCGTAGCAAGCACTAAAATATAAGTTAGAATATCCAAAATGTTAGTAATAATATAATAATTACGAATCTGTATTCAGTTTGTCAAGATATGCTTGTAGATGAAAGTTAGACTATAGAAAAGTGAAGAAGTAAAGTAAGAAAAGAATATCTAATGATAAGTTTTCGTAGCAAGCACTAAAATATAAGTTAAAATATCCAAAATGTTAGTAATAATATAATAATTACGAATCTGTATTCGGTTCGTCAAGATATGCTTGTAGATGAAAGTTAGCCTATAGAAAAGTGAAGAAGTAAAGTAAGAAAAGAAGATAGAATTTCAGTTTTAAGGAGTATGCTTTGAGAAGTAATAAGTATTTAGAAAAGTGAAGAAGTAAAGTAAGAAAAGAATATCTAATGATAAGTTTTCGTAGCAAGCACTAAAATATAAGTTAAAATATCCAAAATGTTAGTAATAATATAATAATTACGAATCTGTATTCGGTTCGTCAAGATATGCTTGTAGATGAAAGTTAGCCTATTAAAAGTTACGAAGTAAAGTAAGAAAAGAATATCTAATGATAAGTTTTCGTAGCAAGCACTAAAATATAAGTTAGAATATGCAAAATGTTAGTAATAATGTCACAATTAAGAATCTGTATTCGGTTTGTCAAGATATGCTTGTAGATGAAAGTTAGCCTATTAAAAGTTACGAAGTAAAGTAAGAAAAGAATATCTAATGATAAGTTTTCGTAAGCAAGCACTAAAATATAAGTTAGAATATGCAAAATGTTAGTAATAATATAATAATTACGAATCTGTATTCGGTTCGTCAAGATATGCTTGTAGATGAAAGTTAGCCTATAGAAAAGTGAAGAAGTAAAGTAAGAAAAGAATATCTAATGATAAGTTTTCGTAGCAAGCACTAAAATATAAGTTAAAATATCCAAAATGTTAGTAATAATATAATAATTACGAATCTGTATTCGGTTCGTCAAGATATGCTTGTAGATGAAGTTAGCCTATAGAAAAGTGAAGAAGTAAAGTAAGAAAAGAAGATAGAATTTCAGTTTTAAGGAGTATGCTTTGAGAAGTAATAAGTATTTAGAAAAGTGAAGAAGTAAAGTAAGAAAAGAATATCTAATGATAAGTTTTCGTAGCAAGCACTAAAATATAAGTTAAAATATCCAAAATGTTAGTAATAATATAATAATTACGAATCTGTATTCGGTTCGTCAAGATATGCTTGTAGATGAAAGTTAGCCTATTAAAAGTTACGAAGTAAAGTAAGAAAAGAATATCTAATGATAAGTTTTCGTAGCAAGCACTAAAATATAAGTTAGAATATGCAAAATGTTAGTAATAATGTCACAATTAAGAATCTGTATTCGGTTTGTCAAGATATGCTTGTAGATGAAAGTTAGCCTATTAAAAGTTACGAAGTAAAGTAAGAAAAGAATATCTAATGATAAGTTTTCGTAGCAAGCACTAAAATATAAGTTAGAATATGCAAAATGTTAGTAATAATATAATAATTACGAATCTGTATTCGGTTCGTCAAGATATGCTTGTAGATGAAAGTTAGCCTATAGAAAAGTGAAGAAGTAAAGTAAGAAAAGAATATCTAATGATAAGTTTTCGTAGCAAGCACTAAAATATAAGTTAAAATATCCAAAATGTTAGTAATAATATAATAATTAAGAATCTGTATTCGGTTCGTCAAGATATGCTTGTAGATGAAAGTTAGCCTATAGAAAAGTGAAGAAGTAAAGTAAGAAAAGAATATCTAATGATAAGTTTTCGTAGCAAGCACTAAAATATAAGTTAGAATATCCAAAATGTTAGTAATAATATAATAATTACGAATCTGTATTCGGTTCGTCAAGATATGCTTGTAGATGAAAGTTAGACTATAGAAAAGTGAAGAAGTAAAGTAAGAAAAGAATATCTAATGATAAGTTTTCGTAGCAAGCACTAAAATATAAGTTAAAATATCCAAAATGTTAGTAATAATATAATAATTACGAATCTGTATTCGGTTCGTCAAGATATGCTTGTAGATGAAAGTTAGCCTATAGAAAAGTGAAGAAGTAAAGTAAGAAAAGAAGATAGAATTTCAGTTTTAAGGAGTATGCTTTGAGAAGTAATAAGTATTTAGAAAAGTGAAGAAGTAAAGTAAGAAAAGAATATCTAATGATAAGTTTTCGTAGCAAGCACTAAAATATAAGTTAAAATATCCAAAATGTTAGTAATAATATAATAATTACGAATCTGTATTCGGTTCGTCAAGATATGCTTGTAGATGAAAGTTAGCCTATTAAAAGTTACGAAGTAAAGTAAGAAAAGAATATCTAATGATAAGTTTTCGTAGCAAGCACTAAAATATAAGTTAGAATATGCAAAATGTTAGTAATAATGTCACAATTAAGAATCTGTATTCGGTTTGTCAAGATATGGTTGTAGATGAAAGTTAGCCTATTAAAAGTTACGAAGTAAAGTAAGAAAAGAATATCTAATGATAAGTTTTCGTAGCAAGCACTAAAATATAAGTTAGAATATGCAAAATGTTAGTAATAATATAATAATTACGAATCTGTATTCGGTTCGTCAAGATATGCTTGTAGATGAAAGTTAGCCTATAGAAAAGTGAAGAAGTAAAGTAAGAAAAGAATATCTAATGATAAGTTTTCGTAGCAAGCACTAAAATATAAGTTAGAATATGCAAAATGTTAGTAATAATATAATAATTAAGAATCTGTATTCGGTTCGTCAAGATATGCTTGTAGATGAAAGTTAGCCTATAGAAAAGTGAAGAAGTAAAGTAAGAAAAGAATATCTAATGATAAGTTTTCGTAGCAAGCACTAAAATATAAGTTAGAATATGCAAAATGTTAGTAATAATATAATAATTACGAATCTGTATTCGGTTCGTCAAGATATGCTTGTAGATGAAAGTTAGCCTATAGAAAAGTGAAGAAGTAAAGTAAGAAAAGAATATCTAATGATAAGTTTTCGTAGCAAGCACTAAAATATAAGTTAAAATATCCAAAATGTTAGTAATAAATATAATAATTAAGAATCTGTATTCGGTTCGTCAAGATATGCTTGTAGATGAAAGTTAGCCTATAGAAAAGTGAAGAAGTAAAGTAAGAAAAGAATATCTAATGATAAGTTTTCGTAGCAAGCACTAAAATATAAGTTAGAATATGCAAAATGTTAGTAATAATATAATAATTACGAATCTGTATTCGGTTCGTCAAGATATGCTTGTAGATGAAAGTTAGCCTATAGAAAAGTGAAGAAGTAAAGTAAGAAAAGAATATCTAATGATAAGTTTTCGTAGCAAGCACTAAAATATAAGTTAAAATATCCAAAATGTTAGTAATAATATAATAATTAAGAATCTGTATTCGGTTCGTCAAGATATGCTTGTAGATGAAAGTTAGCCTATTAAAAGTTACGAAGTAAAGTAAGAAAAGAATATCTAATGATAAGTTTTCGTAGCAAGCACTAAAATATAAGTTAGAATATGCAAAATGTTAGTAATAATATAATAATTACGAATCTGTATTCGGTTCGTCAAGATATGCTTGTAGATGAAAGTTAGCCTATAGAAAAGTGAAGAAGTAAAGTAAGAAAAGAAGATAGAATTTCAGTTTTAAGGAGTATGCTTTGAGAAGTAATAAGTATTTAGAAAAGTGAAGAAGTAAAGTAAGAAAAGAATATCTAATGATAAGTTTTCGTAGCAAGCACTAAAATATAAGTTAAAATATCCAAAATGTTAGTAATAATATAATAATTACGAATCTGTATTCGGTTCGTCAAGATATGCTTGTAGATGAAAGTTAGCCTATTAAAAGTTACGAAGTAAAGTAAGAAAAGAATATCTAATGATAAGTTTTCGTAGCAAGCACTAAAATATAAGTTAGAATATGCAAAATGTTAGTAATAATGTCACAATTAAGAATCTGTATTCGGTTTGTCAAGATATGGTTGTAGATGAAAGTTAGCCTATTAAAAGTTACGAAGTAAAGTAAGAAAAGAATATCTAATGATAAGTTTTCGTAGCAAGCACTAAAATATAAGTTAGAATATGCAAAATGTTAGTAATAATATAATATTACGAATCTGTATTCGGTTCGTCAAGATATGCTTGTAGATGAAAGTTAGCCTATAGAAAAGTGAAGAAGTAAAGTAAGAAAAGAATATCTAATGATAAGTTTTCGTAGCAAGCACTAAAATATAAGTTAGAATATGCAAAATGTTAGTAATAATATAATAATTAAGAATCTGTATTCGGTTCGTCAAGATATGCTTGTAGATGAAAGTTAGCCTATAGAAAAGTGAAGAAGTAAAGTAAGAAAAGAATATCTAATGATAAGTTTTCGTAGCAAGCACTAAAATATAAGTTAGAATATGCAAAATGTTAGTAATAATATAATAATTACGAATCTGTATTCGGTTCGTCAAGATATGCTTGTAGATGAAAGTTAGCCTATAGAAAAGTGAAGAAGTAAAGTAAGAAAAGAATATCTAATGATAAGTTTTCGTAGCAAGCACTAAAATATAAGTTAAAATATCCAAAATGTTAGTAATAATATAATAATTAAGATCTGTATTCGGTTCGTCAAGATATGCTTGTAGATGAAAGTTAGCCTATAGAAAAGTGAAGAAGTAAAGTAAGAAAAGAATATCTAATGATAAGTTTTCGTAGCAAGCACTAAAATATAAGTTAGAATATGCAAAATGTTAGTAATAATATAATAATTACGAATCTGTATTCGGTTCGTCAAGATATGCTTGTAGATGAAAGTTAGCCTATAGAAAAGTGAAGAAGTAAAGTAAGAAAAGAATATCTAATGATAAGTTTTCGTAGCAAGCACTAAAATATAAGTTAAAATATCCAAAATGTTAGTAATAATATAATAATTAAGAATCTGTATTCGGTTCGTCAAGATATGCTTGTAGATGAAAGTTAGCCTATTAAAAGTTACGAAGTAAAGTAAGAAAAGAATATCTAATGATAAGTTTTCGTAGCAAGCACTAAAATATAAGTTAGAATATGCAAAATGTTAGTAATAATATAATAATTACGAATCTGTATTCGGTTCGTCAAGATATGCTTGTAGATGAAAGTTAGCCTATAGAAAAGTGAAGAAGTAAAGTAAGAAAAGAATATCTAATGATAAGTTTTCGTAGCAAGCACTAAAAATATAAGTTAAAATATCCAAAATGTTAGTAATAATATAATAATTAAGAATCTGTATTCGGTTCGTCAAGATATGCTTGTAGATGAAAGTTAGCCTATAGAAAAGTGAAGAAGTAAAGTAAGAAAAGAATATCTAATGATAAGTTTTCGTAGCAAGCACTAAAATATAAGTTAGAATATCCAAAATGTTAGTAATAATATAATAATTACGAATCTGTATTCGGTTCGTCAAGATATGCTTGTAGATGAAAGTTAGACTATAGAAAAGTGAAGAAGTAAAGTAAGAAAAGAATATCTAATGATAAGTTTTCGTAGCAAGCACTAAAATATAAGTTAAAATATCCAAAATGTTAGTAATAATATAATAATTACGAATCTGTATTCGGTTCGTCAAGATATGCTTGTAGATGAAAGTTAGCCTATAGAAAAGTGAAGAAGTAAAGTAAGAAAAGAATATCTAATGATAAGTTTTCGTAGCAAGCACTAAAATATAAGTTAAAATATCCAAAATGTTAGTAATAATATAATAATTACGAATCTGTATTCGGTTCGTCAAGATATGCTTGTAGATGAAAGTTAGACTATAGAAAAGTGAAGAAGTAAAGTAAGAAAAGAATATCTAATGATAAGTTTTCGTAGCAAGCACTAAAATATAAGTTAGAATATGCAAAATGTTAGTAATAATATAATAATTACGAATCTGTATTCGGTTCGTCAAGATATGCTTGTAGATGAAAGTTAGCCTATTAAAGTTACGAAGTAAAGTAAGAAAAGAATATCTAATGATAAGTTTTCGTAGCAAGCACTAAAATATAAGTTAGAATATGCAAAATGTTAGTAATAATATAATAATTACGAATCTGTATTCGGTTCGTCAAGATATGCTTGTAGATGAAAGTTAGCCTATAGAAAAGTGAAGAAGTAAAGTAAGAAAAGAATATCTAATGATAAGTTTTCGTAGCAAGCACTAAAATATAAGTTAAAATATCCAAAATGTTAGTAATAATATAATAATTACGAATCTGTATTCGGTTCGTCAAGATATGCTTGTAGATGAAAGTTAGCCTATTAAAAGTTACGAAGTAAAGTAAGAAAAGAATATCTAATGATAAGTTTTCGTAGCAAGCACTAAAATATAAGTTAGAATATGCAAAATGTTAGTAATAATATAATAATTACGAATCTGTATTCGGTTCGTCAAGATATGCTTGTAGATGAAAGTTAGCCTATAGAAAGTGAAGAAGTAAAGTAAGAAAAGAATATCTAATGATAAGTTTTCGTAGCAAGCACTAAAATATAAGTTAAAATATCCAAAATGTTAGTAATAATATAATAATTACGAATCTGTATTCGGTTCGTCAAGATATGCTTGTAGATGAAAGTTAGCCTATTAAAAGTTACGAAGTAAAGTAAGAAAAGAATATCTAATGATAAGTTTTCGTAGCAAGCACTAAAATATAAGTTAAAATATCCAAAATGTTAGTAATAATATAATAATACGAATCTGTATTCGGTTCGTCAAGATATGCTTGTAGATGAAAGTTAGCCTATAGAAAAGTGAAGAAGTAAAGTAAGAAAAGAATATCTAATGATAAGTTTTCGTAGCAAGCACTAAAATATAAGTTAGAATATCCAAAATGTTAGTAATAATGTCACAATTACGAATCTGTATTCGGTTTGTCAAGATATGCTTGTAGATGAAAGTTAGGCCTATAGAAAAGTGAAGAAGTAAAGTAAGAAAAGAATATCTAATGATAAGTTTTCGTAGCAAGCACTAAAATATAAGTTAGAATATCCAAAATGTTAGTAATAATGTCACAATTACGAATCTGTATTCGGTTTGTTTAGATATGCTTGTAGATGAAAGTTAGCCTATAGAAAAGTGAAGAAGTAAAGTAAGAAAAGAATATCTAATGATAAGTTTTCGTAGCAAGCACTAAAATATAAGTTAGAATATCCAAAATGTTAGTAATAATGTCACAATT
>CAMPDV010005354.1:0-29482 GCA_946699065.1 Loxodes magnus
CTTAAAACTGAAATTCTATCTTCTATTCATACTTATTTCTTTACTTTTCTAAATACTTATTACTTCGTAAAGCATACTCCTAAAACTTAATATCTATATTCTTTTCTTATTTACTTCTTCGCTTTTCTAAATACTTATTACTTCTCAAAGCATACTACTTAAAACTTAATATCTATCTTCTTTTCTTACTTAACTTCTTCACTTTTATAAATACTTATTACTTCTCAAAGCATACTACTTAAAACTGAAATTATATATTCTTTTCTTACTTTACTTCTTCACTTTTTAAAATACTTATTACTTCTCAAAGCATACTACTTAAAACTGAAATCTATCTTCATTTCTTACTTAACTTCTTCACTTTTCTAAATACTTATTACTTCTCAAAGCATACTACTTAAAACTGAAATTCTATCTTCTTTTCTTACTTTACTTCTTCACTTTTCTAAATACTTATTACTTCTCAAAGCATACTCCTAAAACTGAAATTCTATATTCTTTTCTTACTTTACTTCTTCACTTTTCTAAATACTTATTACTTCTCAAAGCATACTTTTAAAACTTAATATCTATCTTCTTTTCTTACTTTACTTCTTCACTTTTCTAAATACTTATTACTTCTCAAAGCATACTCCTAAAACTGAAATTCTTTCTTCTTTTCTTACTTTACTTCTTCACTTTTCTAAATACTTATTACTTCTCAAAGCATACTACTTAAAACTTAATATCTATCTTCTTTTCTTACTTTACTTCTTCACTTTTCTAAATACTTATTACTTCTCAAAGCATACTCCTAAAAACTGATATTCTTTCTTCTTTTCTTACTTTACTTCTTCACTTTTTAAAATACTTATTACTTCTCAAAGCATACTCCTAAAACTGAAATTCTATCTTCTTTTCTTACTTTACTTCTTCACTTTTCTAAATACTTATTACTTCGTAAAGCATACTCCTAAAACTGAAATTCTATCATCTTTTCTTACTTAAATTCTTCACTTTTCAAAATACTTATTACTTCTCAAAGCATACTCCTTAAAACTGAAATTTTAGTTTCTTTTCTTACTATACTTCTTCACTTTTCTAAATACTTATTACTTCTCAAAGCATACTACTTAAAACTTAAATTCTTTCTTCTTTTCTTACTTTACTTCTTCACTTTTATAAATACTTATTACTTCTCAAAGCATACTATTTAAAACTGAAATTTTATCTTCTTTTCTTACTTTACTTCTTCACTTTTCAAAATACTTATTACTTCTCAAAGCATACTCCTAAAACTGAAATTCTATATTCTTTTCTTACTTTACTTCTTCACTTTTCTAAATACTTATTACTTCTCAAAGCATACTACTTAAAACTGAAATTCTTTCTTCTTTTCTTACTTTACTTCTTCACTTTTCTAAATACTTATAACTTCTCAAAGCATACTTTTAAAACTGAAATTCTATCTTCTTTTCTTACTTTACTTCTTCACTCTTCTAAATACTTATTACTTCTCATAGCATACTACTTAAAACTGAAATTCTATATTCTTTTCTTACTTTACTTCTTCACTTTTCTAAATACTTATTACTTCTCAAAGCATACTACTTAAAACTTAAATTCTTTCTTCTTTTCTTACTTTACTTCTTCACTTTTCAAAATACTTATTACATCGTAAAGCATACTCCTAAAAACTTAAATTCTTTCTTCTTTTCTTACTTTACTTCTTCACTATTTTAAATACTTATTACTTCTCAAAGCATACTCCTTAAAACTGAAATCTATCTTCTTTTCTTACTTTACTTCTTCACTTTTCTAAATACTTATTACTTCTCAAAGCATACTCCTTAAAACTTAAATTCTTTCTTCTTTTCTTACTTTACTTCTTCACTTTTATAAATACTTATTACTTCTCAAAGCATACTACTTAAAACTGAAATTCTATCTTCTTTTCTTACTTAACTTCTTCACTTTTCTAAATACTTATTACTTCTCAAAGCATACTACTTAAAACTGAAATTCTTTCTTCTTTTCTTACTTTACTTCTTCACTTTTCTAAATACTTATAACTTCTCAAAGCATACTCCTAAAACTGAAATTCTATCATCTTTTCTTACTTTACTTCTTCACTTTTCAAAATACTTATTACTTCTCAAAGCATACTCCTAAAAACTGAAATTCTTTCTTCTTTTCTTACTTTACTTCTTCACTTTTCTAAATACTTATTACATCGTAAAGCATACTACTCAAAACTGAAATTCTATCTTCTTTTCTTACTTTACTTCTTCGCTTTTCAAAATACTTATTACTTCGTAAAGCATACTACTTAAAACTGAAATTCTATCTTCTTTTCTTACTTTACTTCTTCACTTTTCTAAATACTTATTACTTCTCAAAGCATACTACTTAAAACTGAAATTCTTTCTTCTTTTCTTACTTTACTTCTTCGCTTTTCTAAATACTTATTACTTCGTAAAGCATACTCCTAAAACTGAAATTCTTTCTTCTTTTCTTACTTAACTACTTCACTTTTCTAAATACTTATTACTTCGTAAAGCATACTCCTAAAACTGAAATTCTATATTCTTTTCTTACTTTACTTCTTCACTTTTCTAAATACTTATTACTTCTCAAAGCATACTCCTAAAACTGAAATTCTATCTTCTTTTCTTACTTTACTTCTTCACTTTTCTAAATACTTATTACTTCTCAAAGCATACTACTTAAAACTGAAATTCTTTCTTCTTTTCTTACTTTACTTCTTCACTTTTCTAAATACTTATTACTTCTCAAAGCATACTCCTAAAACTTAATATCTATATTCTTTTCTTACTTTACTTCTTCACTTTTCTAAATACTTATTACTTCTCAAAGCATACTCCTAAAAATAAAATTCTTTCTTCTTTTCTTACTTAATTTCTTCACTTTTCAAAATACTTATTACTTCTCAAAGCATATTACTTAAAACTGAAATTCTATCTTCTATTCATACTTATTTCTTTACTTTTCTAAATACTTATTACTTCGTAAAGCATACTCCTAAAACTTAATATCTATATTCTTTTCTTATTTACTTCTTCGCTTTTCTAAATACTTATTACTTCTCAAAGCATACTACTTAAAACTTAATATCTATCTTCTTTTCTTACTTAACTTCTTCACTTTTATAAATACTTATTACTTCTCAAAGCATACTACTTAAAACTGAAATTATATATTCTTTTCTTACTTTACTTCTTCACTTTTTAAAATACTTATTACTTCTCAAAGCATACTACTTAAAACTGAAATCTATCTTCATTTCTTACTTAACTTCTTCACTTTTCTAAATACTTATTACTTCTCAAAGCATACTACTTAAAACTGAAATTCTATCTTCTTTTCTTACTTTACTTCTTCACTTTTCTAAATACTTATTACTTCTCAAAGCATACTCCTAAAACTGAAATTCTATATTCTTTTCTTACTTTACTTCTTCACTTTTCTAAATACTTATTACTTCTCAAAGCATACTACTTAAAACTTAATATCTATCTTCTTTTCTTACTTTACTTCTTCACTTTTCTAAATACTTATTACTTCTCAAAGCATACTCCTAAAACTGAAATTCTTTCTTCTTTTCTTACTTTACTTCTTCACTTTTCTAAATACTTATTACTTCTCAAAGCATACTACTTAAAACTTAATATCTATCTTCTTTTCTTACTTTACTTCTTCACTTTTCTAAATACTTATTACTTCTCAAAGCATACTCCTAAAAACTGATATTCTTTCTTCTTTTCTTACTTTACTTCTTCACTTTTTAAAATACTTATTACTTCTCAAAGCATACTCCTAAAAACTGAAATTCTATCTTCTTTTCTTACTTAACTTCTTCACTTTTCTAAATACTTATTACTTCGTAAAGCATACTCCTAAAACTGAAATTCTATCATCTTTTCTTACTTAAATTCTTCACTTTTCAAAATACTTATTACTTCTCAAAGCATACTCCTTAAAACTGAAATTTTAGTTTCTTTTCTTACTATACTTCTTCACTTTTCTAAATACTTATTACTTCTCAAAGCATACTACTTAAAACTTAAATTCTTTCTTCTTTTCTTACTTTACTTCTTCACTTTTATAAATACTTATTACTTCTCAAAGCATACTATTTAAAACTGAAATTTTATCTTCTTTTCTTACTTTACTTCTTCACTTTTCAAAATACTTATTACTTCTCAAAGCATACTCCTAAAACTGAAATTCTATATTCTTTTCTTACTTTACTTCTTCACTTTTCTAAATACTTATTACTTCTCAAAGCATACTACTTAAAACTGAAATTCTTTCTTCTTTTCTTACTTTACTTCTTCACTTTTCTAAATACTTATAACTTCTCAAAGCATACTTTTAAAACTGAAATTCTATCTTCTTTTCTTACTTTACTTCTTCACTCTTCTAAATACTTATTACTTCTCATAGCATACTACTTAAAACTGAAATTCTATATTCTTTTCTTACTTTACTTCTTCACTTTTCTAAATACTTATTACTTCTCAAAGCATACTACTTAAAACTTAAATTCTTTCTTCTTTTCTTACTTTACTTCTTCACTTTTCAAAATACTTATTACATCGTAAAGCATACTCCTAAAAACTTAAATTCTTTCTTCTTTTCTTACTTTACTTCTTCACTATTTTAAATACTTATTACTTCTCAAAGCATACTCCTTAAAACTGAAATCTATCTTCTTTTCTTACTTTACTTCTTCACTTTTCTAAATACTTATTACTTCTCAAAGCATACTCCTTAAAACTTAAATTCTTTCTTCTTTTCTTACTTTACTTCTTCACTTTTATAAATACTTATTACTTCTCAAAGCATACTACTTAAAACTGAAATTCTATCTTCTTTTCTTACTTAACTTCTTCACTTTTCTAAATACTTATTACTTCTCAAAGCATACTACTTAAAACTGAAATTCTTTCTTCTTTTCTTACTTTACTTCTTCACTTTTCTAAATACTTATAACTTCTCAAAGCATACTCCTAAAACTGAAATTCTATCATCTTTTCTTACTTTACTTCTTCACTTTTCAAAATACTTATTACTTCTCAAAGCATACTCCTAAAAACTGAAATTCTTTCTTCTTTTCTTACTTTACTTCTTCACTTTTCTAAATACTTATTACATCGTAAAGCATACTACTCAAAACTGAAATTCTATCTTCTTTTCTTACTTTACTTCTTCGCTTTTCAAAATACTTATTACTTCGTAAAGCATACTACTTAAAACTGAAATTCTATCTTCTTTTCTTACTTTACTTCTTCACTTTTCTAAATACTTATTACTTCTCAAAGCATACTACTTAAAACTGAAATTCTTTCTTCTTTTCTTACTTTACTTCTTCGCTTTTCTAAATACTTATTACTTCGTAAAGCATACTCCTAAAACTGAAATTCTTTCTTCTTTTCTTACTTAACTACTTCACTTTTCTAAATACTTATTACTTCGTAAAGCATACTCCTAAAACTGAAATTCTATATTCTTTTCTTACTTTACTTCTTCACTTTTCTAAATACTTATTACTTCTCAAAGCATACTCCTAAAACTGAAATTCTTTCTTCTTTTCTTACTTTACTTCTTCACTTTTCTAAATACTTATTACTTCGTAAAGCATACTCCTAAAACTGAAATTCTATCATCTTTTCTTACTTAAATTCTTCACTTTTCAAAATACTTATTACTTCTCAAAGCATACTCCTTAAAACTGAAATTTTAGTTTCTTTTCTTACTATACTTCTTCACTTTTCTAAATACTTATTACTTCTCAAAGCATACTACTTAAAACTTAAATTCTTTCTTCTTTTCTTACTTTACTTCTTCACTTTTATAAATACTTATTACTTCTCAAAGCATACTATTTAAAACTGAAATTTTATCTTCTTTTCTTACTTTACTTCTTCACTTTTCAAAATACTTATTACTTCTCAAAGCATACTCCTAAAACTGAAATTCTATATTCTTTTCTTACTTTACTTCTTCACTTTTCTAAATACTTATTACTTCTCAAAGCATACTACTTAAAACTGAAATTCTTTCTTCTTTTCTTACTTTACTTCTTCACTTTTCTAAATACTTATAACTTCTCAAAGCATACTTTTAAAACTGAAATTCTATCTTCTTTTCTTACTTTACTTCTTCACTCTTCTAAATACTTATTACTTCTCATAGCATACTACTTAAAACTGAAATTCTATATTCTTTTCTTACTTTACTTCTTCACTTTTCTAAATACTTATTACTTCTCAAAGCATACTACTTAAAACTTAAATTCTTTCTTCTTTTCTTACTTTACTTCTTCACTTTTCAAAATACTTATTACATCGTAAAGCATACTCCTAAAAACTTAAATTCTTTCTTCTTTTCTTACTTTACTTCTTCACTATTTTAAATACTTATTACTTCTCAAAGCATACTCCTTAAAACTGAAATCTATCTTCTTTTCTTACTTTACTTCTTCACTTTTCTAAATACTTATTACTTCTCAAAGCATACTCCTTAAAACTTAAATTCTTTCTTCTTTTCTTACTTTACTTCTTCACTTTTATAAATACTTATTACTTCTCAAAGCATACTACTTAAAACTGAAATTCTATCTTCTTTTCTTACTTAACTTCTTCACTTTTCTAAATACTTATTACTTCTCAAAGCATACTACTTAAAACTGAAATTCTTTCTTCTTTTCTTACTTTACTTCTTCACTTTTCTAAATACTTATAACTTCTCAAAGCATACTCCTAAAACTGAAATTCTATCATCTTTTCTTACTTTACTTCTTCACTTTTCAAAATACTTATTACTTCTCAAAGCATACTCCTAAAAACTGAAATTCTTTCTTCTTTTCTTACTTTACTTCTTCACTTTTCTAAATACTTATTACATCGTAAAGCATACTACTCAAAACTGAAATTCTATCTTCTTTTCTTACTTTACTTCTTCGCTTTTCAAAATACTTATTACTTCGTAAAGCATACTACTTAAAACTGAAATTCTATCTTCTTTTCTTACTTTACTTCTTCACTTTTCTAAATACTTATTACTTCTCAAAGCATACTACTTAAAACTGAAATTCTTTCTTCTTTTCTTACTTTACTTCTTCGCTTTTCTAAATACTTATTACTTCGTAAAGCATACTCCTAAAACTGAAATTCTTTCTTCTTTTCTTACTTAACTACTTCACTTTTCTAAATACTTATTACTTCGTAAAGCATACTCCTAAAACTGAAATTCTATATTCTTTTCTTACTTTACTTCTTCACTTTTCTAAATACTTATTACTTCTCAAAGCATACTCCTAAAACTGAAATTCTATCTTCTTTTCTTACTTTACTTCTTCACTTTTCTAAATACTTATTACTTCTCAAAGCATACTACTTAAAACTGAAATTCTTTCTTCTTTTCTTACTTTACTTCTTCACTTTTCTAAATACTTATTACTTCTCAAAGCATACTCCTAAAACTTAATATCTATATTCTTTTCTTACTTTACTTCTTCACTTTTCTAAATACTTATTACTTCTCAAAGCATACTCCTAAAAATAAAATTCTTTCTTCTTTTCTTACTTAATTTCTTCACTTTTCAAAATACTTATTACTTCTCAAAGCATATTACTTAAAACTGAAATTCTATCTTCTATTCATACTTATTTCTTTACTTTTCTAAATACTTATTACTTCGTAAAGCATACTCCTAAAACTTAATATCTATATTCTTTTCTTATTTACTTCTTCGCTTTTCTAAATACTTATTACTTCTCAAAGCATACTACTTAAAACTTAATATCTATCTTCTTTTCTTACTTAACTTCTTCACTTTTATAAATACTTATTACTTCTCAAAGCATACTACTTAAAACTGAAATTATATATTCTTTTCTTACTTTACTTCTTCACTTTTTAAAATACTTATTACTTCTCAAAGCATACTACTTAAAACTGAAATCTATCTTCATTTCTTACTTAACTTCTTCACTTTTCTAAATACTTATTACTTCTCAAAGCATACTACTTAAAACTGAAATTCTATCTTCTTTTCTTACTTTACTTCTTCACTTTTCTAAATACTTATTACTTCTCAAAGCATACTCCTAAAACTGAAATTCTATATTCTTTTCTTACTTTACTTCTTCACTTTTCTAAATACTTATTACTTCTCAAAGCATACTACTTAAAACTTAATATCTATCTTCTTTTCTTACTTTACTTCTTCACTTTTCTAAATACTTATTACTTCTCAAAGCATACTCCTAAAACTGAAATTCTTTCTTCTTTTCTTACTTTACTTCTTCACTTTTCTAAATACTTATTACTTCTCAAAGCATACTACTTAAAACTTAATATCTATCTTCTTTTCTTACTTTACTTCTTCACTTTTCTAAATACTTATTACTTCTCAAAGCATACTCCTAAAAACTGATATTCTTTCTTCTTTTCTTACTTTACTTCTTCACTTTTTAAAATACTTATTACTTCTCAAAGCATACTCCTAAAAACTGAAATTCTATCTTCTTTTCTTACTTAACTTCTTCACTTTTCTAAATACTTATTACTTCGTAAAGCATACTCCTAAAACTGAAATTCTATCATCTTTTCTTACTTAAATTCTTCACTTTTCAAAATACTTATTACTTCTCAAAGCATACTCCTTAAAACTGAAATTTTAGTTTCTTTTCTTACTATACTTCTTCACTTTTCTAAATACTTATTACTTCTCAAAGCATACTACTTAAAACTTAAATTCTTTCTTCTTTTCTTACTTTACTTCTTCACTTTTATAAATACTTATTACTTCTCAAAGCATACTATTTAAAACTGAAATTTTATCTTCTTTTCTTACTTTACTTCTTCACTTTTCAAAATACTTATTACTTCTCAAAGCATACTCCTAAAACTGAAATTCTATATTCTTTTCTTACTTTACTTCTTCACTTTTCTAAATACTTATTACTTCTCAAAGCATACTACTTAAAACTGAAATTCTTTCTTCTTTTCTTACTTTACTTCTTCACTTTTCTAAATACTTATAACTTCTCAAAGCATACTTTTAAAACTGAAATTCTATCTTCTTTTCTTACTTTACTTCTTCACTCTTCTAAATACTTATTACTTCTCATAGCATACTACTTAAAACTGAAATTCTATATTCTTTTCTTACTTTACTTCTTCACTTTTCTAAATACTTATTACTTCTCAAAGCATACTACTTAAAACTTAAATTCTTTCTTCTTTTCTTACTTTACTTCTTCACTTTTCAAAATACTTATTACATCGTAAAGCATACTCCTAAAAACTTAAATTCTTTCTTCTTTTCTTACTTTACTTCTTCACTATTTTAAATACTTATTACTTCTCAAAGCATACTCCTTAAAACTGAAATCTATCTTCTTTTCTTACTTTACTTCTTCACTTTTCTAAATACTTATTACTTCTCAAAGCATACT
Source organism: Loxodes magnus (assembly GCA_946699065.1). Taxonomy (NCBI): domain Eukaryota; phylum Ciliophora; class Karyorelictea; order Loxodida; family Loxodidae; genus Loxodes; species Loxodes magnus. The sequence goes on from CAMPDV010005354.1 coordinate 9,468, forward strand.
CCTTAAAACTTAAATTCTTTCTTCTTTTCTTACTTTACTTCTTCACTTTTATAAATACTTATTACTTCTCAAAGCATACTACTTAAAACTGAAATTCTATCTTCTTTTCTTACTTAACTTCTTCACTTTTCTAAATACTTATTACTTCTCAAAGCATACTACTTAAAACTGAAATTCTTTCTTCTTTTCTTACTTTACTTCTTCACTTTTCTAAATACTTATAACTTCTCAAAGCATACTCCTAAAACTGAAATTCTATCATCTTTTCTTACTTTACTTCTTCACTTTTCAAAATACTTATTACTTCTCAAAGCATACTCCTAAAAACTGAAATTCTTTCTTCTTTTCTTACTTTACTTCTTCACTTTTCTAAATACTTATTACATCGTAAAGCATACTACTCAAAACTGAAATTCTATCTTCTTTTCTTACTTTACTTCTTCGCTTTTCAAAATACTTATTACTTCGTAAAGCATACTACTTAAAACTGAAATTCTATCTTCTTTTCTTACTTTACTTCTTCACTTTTCTAAATACTTATTACTTCTCAAAGCATACTACTTAAAACTGAAATTCTTTCTTCTTTTCTTACTTTACTTCTTCGCTTTTCTAAATACTTATTACTTCGTAAAGCATACTCCTAAAACTGAAATTCTTTCTTCTTTTCTTACTTAACTACTTCACTTTTCTAAATACTTATTACTTCGTAAAGCATACTCCTAAAACTGAAATTCTATATTCTTTTCTTACTTTACTTCTTCACTTTTCTAAATACTTATTACTTCTCAAAGCATACTCCTAAAACTGAAATTCTATATTCTTTTCTTACTTTACTTCTTCACTTTTCTAAATACTTATTACATCGTAAAGCATACTACTCAAAACTGAAATTCTATCTTCTTTTCTTACTTTACTTCTTCGCTTTTCAAAATACTTATTACTTCTCAAAGCATACTCCTAAAAATAAAATTCTTTCTTCTTTTCTTACTTAATTTCTTCACTTTTCAAAATACTTATTACTTCTCAAAGCATATTACTTAAAACTGAAATTCTATCTTCTATTCATACTTATTTCTTTACTTTTCTAAATACTTATTACTTCGTAAAGCATACTCCTAAAACTTAATATCTATATTCTTTTCTTATTTACTTCTTCGCTTTTCTAAATACTTATTACTTCTCAAAGCATACTACTTAAAACTTAATATCTATCTTCTTTTCTTACTTAACTTCTTCACTTTTATAAATACTTATTACTTCTCAAAGCATACTACTTAAAACTGAAATTATATATTCTTTTCTTACTTTACTTCTTCACTTTTTAAAATACTTATTACTTCTCAAAGCATACTACTTAAAACTGAAATCTATCTTCATTTCTTACTTAACTTCTTCACTTTTCTAAATACTTATTACTTCTCAAAGCATACTACTTAAAACTGAAATTCTATCTTCTTTTCTTACTTTACTTCTTCACTTTTCTAAATACTTATTACTTCTCAAAGCATACTCCTAAAACTGAAATTCTATATTCTTTTCTTACTTTACTTCTTCACTTTTCTAAATACTTATTACTTCTCAAAGCATACTACTTAAAACTTAATATCTATCTTCTTTTCTTACTTTACTTCTTCACTTTTCTAAATACTTATTACTTCTCAAAGCATACTCCTAAAACTGAAATTCTTTCTTCTTTTCTTACTTTACTTCTTCACTTTTCTAAATACTTATTACTTCTCAAAGCATACTACTTAAAACTTAATATCTATCTTCTTTTCTTACTTTACTTCTTCACTTTTCTAAATACTTATTACTTCTCAAAGCATACTCCTAAAAACTGATATTCTTTCTTCTTTTCTTACTTTACTTCTTCACTTTTTAAAATACTTATTACTTCTCAAAGCATACTCCTAAAAACTTAAATTCTTTCTTCTTTTCTTACTTAACTTCTTCACTTTTCTAAATACTTATTACTTCGTAAAGCATACTCCTAAAACTGAAATTCTATCATCTTTTCTTACTTAAATTCTTCACTTTTCAAAATACTTATTACTTCTCAAAGCATACTCCTTAAAACTGAAATTTTAGTTTCTTTTCTTACTATACTTCTTCACTTTTCTAAATACTTATTACTTCTCAAAGCATACTACTTAAAACTTAAATTCTTTCTTCTTTTCTTACTTTACTTCTTCACTTTTATAAATACTTATTACTTCTCAAAGCATACTATTTAAAACTGAAATTATATCTTCTTTTCTTACTTTACTTCTTCACTTTTCAAAATACTTATTACTTCTCAAAGCATACTCCTAAAACTGAAATTCTATATTCTTTTCTTACTTTACTTCTTCACTTTTCTAAATACTTATTACTTCTCAAAGCATACTACTTAAAACTGAAATTCTTTCTTCTTTTCTTACTTTACTTCTTCACTTTTCTAAATACTTATAACTTCTCAAAGCATACTTTTAAAACTGAAATTCTATCTTCTTTTCTTACTTTACTTCTTCACTCTTCTAAATACTTATTACTTCTCATAGCATACTACTTAAAACTGAAATTCTATATTCTTTTCTTACTTTACTTCTTCACTTTTCTAAATACTTATTACTTCTCAAAGCATACTACTTAAAACTTAAATTCTTTCTTCTTTTCTTACTTTACTTCTTCACTTTTCAAAATACTTATTACATCGTAAAGCATACTCCTAAAAACTTAAATTCTTTCTTCTTTTCTTACTTTACTTCTTCACTATTTTAAATACTTATTACTTCTCAAAGCATACTCCTTAAAACTGAAATCTATCTTCTTTTCTTACTTTACTTCTTCACTTTTCTAAATACTTATTACTTCTCAAAGCATACTCCTTAAAACTTAAATTCTTTCTTCTTTTCTTACTTTACTTCTTCACTTTTATAAATACTTATTACTTCTCAAAGCATACTACTTAAAACTGAAATTCTATCTTCTTTTCTTACTTAACTTCTTCACTTTTCTAAATACTTATTACTTCTCAAAGCATACTACTTAAAACTGAAATTCTTTCTTCTTTTCTTACTTTACTTCTTCACTTTTCTAAATACTTATAACTTCTCAAAGCATACTCCTAAAACTGAAATTCTATCATCTTTTCTTACTTTACTTCTTCACTTTTCAAAATACTTATTACTTCTCAAAGCATACTCCTAAAAACTGAAATTCTTTCTTCTTTTCTTACTTTACTTCTTCACTTTTCTAAATACTTATTACATCGTAAAGCATACTACTCAAAACTGAAATTCTATCTTCTTTTCTTACTTTACTTCTTCGCTTTTCAAAATACTTATTACTTCGTAAAGCATACTACTTAAAACTGAAATTCTATCTTCTTTTCTTACTTTACTTCTTCACTTTTCTAAATACTTATTACTTCTCAAAGCATACTACTTAAAACTGAAATTCTTTCTTCTTTTCTTACTTTACTTCTTCGCTTTTCTAAATACTTATTACTTCGTAAAGCATACTCCTAAAACTGAAATTCTTTCTTCTTTTCTTACTTAACTACTTCACTTTTCTAAATACTTATTACTTCGTAAAGCATACTTCTAAAACTGAAATTCTATATTCTTTTCTTACTTTACTTCTTCACTTTTCTAAATACTTATTACTTCTCAAAGCATACTCCTAAAACTGAAATTCTATCTTCTTTTCTTACTTTACTTCTTCACTTTTCTAAATACTTATTACATCGTAAAGCATACTCCTAAAAACTTAAATTCTTTCTTCTTTTCTTACTTTACTTCTTCGCTTTTCAAAATACTTATTACTTCTCAAAGCATACTCCTAAAAACTGATATTCTATATTCTTTTCTTACTTTACTTCTTCACTTTTCTAAATACTTATTACTTCTCAAAGCATACTACTTAAAACTTAAATTCTTTCTTCTTTTCTTACTTTACTTCTTCACTTTTCAAAATACTTATTACATCGTAAAGCATACTCCTAAAAACTTAAATTCTTTCTTCTTTTCTTACTTTACTTCTTCGCTTTTCAAAATACTTATTACTTCTCAAAGCATACTCCTAAAAACTGATATTCCATCTTCTTTTCTTACTTTACTTCTTCACTTTTCTAAATACTTATTACATCGTAAAGCATACTACTCAAAACTGAAATTCTATATTCTTTTCTTACTTTACTTCTTCACTTTTCTAAATACTTATTACTTCTCAAAGCATACTCCTAAAAACTGATATTCCATCTTCTTTTCTTACTTTACTTCTTCACTTTTCTAAATACTTATTACTTCGTAAAGCATACTCCTAAAACTTAATATCTATATTCTTTTCTTACTTTACTTCTTCGCTTTTCTAAATACTTATTACTTCTCAAAGCATACTACTTAAAACTTAATATCTATCTTCTTTTCTTACTTAACTTCTTCACTTTTATAAATACTTATTACTTCTCAAAGCATACTACTTAAAACTGAAATTATATATTCTTTTCTTACTTTACTTCTTCACTTTTTAAAATACTTATTACTTCTCAAAGCATACTACTTAAAACTGAAATCTATCTTCATTTCTTACTTAACTACTTCACTTTTCTAAATACTTATTACTTCGTAAAGCATACTATTTAAAACTGAAATTTTAGTTTCTTTTCTTACTTTACTTCTTCACTTTTCAAAATACTTATTACTTCGTAAAGCATACTACTTAAAACTGAAATTCTTTCTTCTTTTCTTACTTTACTTCTTCACTTTTCTAAATACTTATTATTTCGTAAAGCATACTCCTAAAACTTAATATCTATATTCTTTTCTTACTTTACTTCTTCACTTTTCTAAATACTTATTACTTCTCAAAGCATACTCCTTAAAACTGAAATTCTTTCTTCTTTTCTTACTTTACTTCTTCACTTTTCAAAATACTTATTACTTCTCAAAGCATACTCCTAAAAACTGAAATTCCATCTTCTTTTCTTACTTTACTTCTTCACTTTTCTAAATACTTATTACTTCTCAAAGCATACTCCTTAAAACTGAAATTCTATATTCTTTTCTTACTTTACTTCTTCGCTTTTCAAAATACTTATTACTTCTCAAGCATATTACTTAAAACTGAAATTCTATCTTCTATTCTTACTTATTTCTTCACTTTTCTAAATACTTATTACATCGTAAAGCATACTACTCAAAACTGAAATTCTATCTTCTTTTCTTACTTTACTTCTTCGCTTTTCAAAATACTTATTACTTCTCAAAGCATACTACTTAAAACTGAAATTCTATCTTCTATTCTTACTTAACTTCTTCACTTTTCTAAATACTTATTATTTCTCAAAGCATACTACTTAAAACTGAAATTCTATCTTCTTTTCTTACTTTACTTCTTCGCTTTTCTAAATACTTATTACTTCTCAAAGCATACTACTTAAAACTGAAATTCTATATTCTTTTCTTACTTTACTTCTTCACTTTTCTAAATACTTATTACTTCTCAAAGCATACTACTCAAAACTGAAATTCTATCTTCTTTTCTTACTTTACTTCTTCGCTTTTCAAAATACTTATTACTTCTCAAAGCATACTACTTAAAACTGAAATTCTATCTTCTATTCTTACTTAACTTCTTCACTTTTCTAAATACTTATTATTTCTCAAAGCATACTCCTAAAACTTAATATCTATATTCTTTTCTTACTTTACTTCTTCACTTTTCAAAATACTTATTACTTCTCAAAGCATACTACTTAAAACTGAAATTCTATATTCTTTTCTTACTTTACTTCTTCACTTTTCTAAATACTTATTACTTCTCAAAGCATACTACTTAAAACTGAAATTCTATCTTCTATTCTTACTTAACTTCTTCACTTTTCTAAATACTTATTATTTCTCAAAGCATACTCCTAAAACTTAATATCTATATTCTTTTCTTACTTTACTTCTTCACTTTTCAAAATACTTATTATTTCTCAAAGCATACTCCTAAAACTTAATATCTATATTCTTTTCTTACTTTACTTCTTCACTTTTCAAAATACTTATTACTTCTCAAAGCATACTACTTAAAACTGAAATTCTATATTCTTTTCTTACTTTACTTCTTCGCTTTTCAAAATACTTATTACTTCTCAAAGCATACTACTTAAAACTGAAATTCTATCTTCTATTCTTACTTAACTTCTTCACTTTTCTAAATACTTATTATTTCTCAAAGCATACTCCTAAAACTTAATATCTATATTCTTTTCTTACTTTACTTCTTCACTTTTCAAAATACTTATTACTTCTCAAAGCATACTACTTAAAACTGAAATTCTATATTCTTTTCTTACTTTACTTCTTCGCTTTTCAAAATACTTATTACTTCTCAAAGCATACTACTTAAAACTGAAATTCTATCTTCTATTCTTACTTAACTTCTTCACTTTTCTAAATACTTATTATTTCTCAAAGCATACTCCTAAAACTTAATATCTATATTCTTTTCTTACTTTACTTCTTCACTTTTCAAAATACTTATTACTTCTCAAAGCATACTACTTAAAACTGAAATTCTATCTTCTTTTCTTACTTTACTTCTTCGCTTTTTAAAATACTTATTACTTCTCAAAGCATACTACTTAAAACTGAAATTCTATATTCTTTTCTTACTTTACTTCTTCACTTTTCTAAATACTTATTACTTCGTATGGCATTCTACTTAAAACTGAAATTCTATATTCTTTTCTTACTTTACTTCTTCGCTTTTCAAAATACTTATTACTTCTCAAAGCATACTACTTAAAACTGAAATTCTATCTTCTATTCTTACTTAACTTCTTCACTTTTCTAAATACTTATTATTTCTCAAAGCATACTCCTAAAACTTAATATCTATATTCTTTTCTTACTTTACTTCTTCACTTTTCAAAATACTTATTACTTCTCAAAGCATACTACTTAAAACTGAAATTCTATCTTCTTTTCTTACTTTACTTCTTCGCTTTTTAAAATACTTATTACTTCTCAAAGCATACTACTTAAAACTGAAATTCTATATTCTTTTCTTACTTTACTTCTTCACTTTTCTAAATACTTATTACTTCTCAAAGCATACTACTCAAAACTGAAATTCTATCTTCTTTTCTTACTTTACTTCTTCGCTTTTCAAAATACTTATTACTTCTCAAAGCATACTACTTAAAACTGAAATTCTATCTTCTATTCTTACTTAACTTCTTCACTTTTCTAAATACTTATTATTTCTCAAAGCATACTCCTAAAACTTAATATCTATATTCTTTTCTTACTTTACTTCTTCACTTTTCAAAATACTTATTACTTCTCAAAGCATACTACTTAAAACTGAAATTCTATATTCTTTTCTTACTTTACTTCTTCACTTTTATAAATACTTATTACTTCTCAAAGCATACTACTTAAAACTGAAATTCTATCTTCTTTTCTTACTTTACTTCTTCACTTTTTAAAATACTTATTACTTCTCAAAGCATACTACTTAAAACTGAAATTTTAGTTTCTTTTCTTACTTTACTTCTTCACTTTTCTAAATACTTATTACTTCTCAAAGCATACTCCTAAAAACTTAAATTCTTTCTTCTTTTCTTACTTTACTTCTTCACTTTTCTAAATACTTATTACATCGTAAAGCATACTACTTAAAACTGAAATTCTATCTTCTTTTCTTACTTTACTTCTTCACTTTTCAAAATACTTATTACTTCGTAAAGCATACTCCTAAAAACTGAAATTCTATATTCTTTTCTTACTTTACTTCTTCACTTTTCAAAATACTTATTACTTCGTAAAGCATTCTACTTAAAACTGAAATTCTTTCTTCTTTTCTTACTTTACTTCTTCACTTTTATAAATACTTATTACTTCTCAAAGCATACTACTTAAAACTGAAATTCTATCTTCTTTTCTTACTTTACTTCTTCACTTTTTAAAATACTTATTACTTCTCAAAGCATACTACTTAAAACTGAAATTTTAGTTTCTTTTCTTACTTTACTTCTTCACTTTTCTAAATACTTATTACTTCTCAAAGCATACTACTTAAAACTGAAATTCCATCTTCTTTTCTTACTTTACTTCTTCGCTTTTCAAAATACTTATTACTTCTCAAAGCATACTACTTAAAACTGAAATTCTATCTTCTATTCTTACTTAACTTCTTCACTTTTCTAAATACTTATTATTTCTCAAAGCATACTACTTAAAACTGAAATTCTATCTTCTTTTCTTACTTTACTTCTTCACTTTTCAAAATACTTATTACTTCTCAAAGCATACTACTTAAAACTTAAATTCTATCTTCTTTTCTTACTTTACTTCTTCACTTTTTAAAATACTTATTACTTCTCAAAGCATACTACTTAAAACTGAAATTTTAGTTTCTTTTCTTACTTTACTTCTTCACTTTTCTAAATACTTATTTCTTCTCAAAGCATACTCCTAAAAACTTAAATTCTTTCTTCTTTTCTTACTTTACTTTTTCACTTTTCTAAATACTTATTACATCGTAAAGCTTACTCCTTAAAACTGAAATTCTATATTCTTTTCTTACTTTACTTCTTCACTTTTCTAAATACTTATTACTTCTCAAAGCATACTCCTATAAAACTTAAACTTTTCTATCTTCTTTTCTTACTTTACTTCTTCACTTTTCTCAAAATACTTATTACTTCGTAAAGCATACTCCTAAAACTTAATATCTATATTCTTTTCTTACTTTACTTCTTCACTTTTCAAAATACTTATTACTTCTCAAAGCATACTCCTAAAAACGGAAATTCTATCTTCTTTTCTTACTTTACTTCTTCACTTTTCAAAATACTTATTACTTCTCAAAGCATACTACTTAAAACTGAAATTCTATATTCTTTTCTTACTTTACTTCTTCACTTTTATAAATACTTATTACTTCTCAAATCATATTACTTAAAACTGAAATTCTATCTTCTATTCTTACTTATTTCTTCACTTTTCTAAATACTTATTACTTCGTAAAGCATACTCCTAAAACTGAAATTCTATCTTCTTTTCTTACTTTACTTCTTCACTTTTATAAATACTTATTACATCGTAAAGCTTACTCCTTAAAACTGAAATTCTTTCTTCTTTTCTTACTTTACTTCTTCGCTTTTCAAAATACTTATTACTTCTCAAAGCATACTACTTAAAACTGAAATTATATCTTCTTTTCTTACTTTACTGCTTCACTTTTCTAAATACTTATTACTTCTCAAAGCATACTACTTAAAACTGAAATTCTATCTTCTATTCTTACTTAACTTCTTCACTTTTATAAATACTTATTACTTCTCAAAGCATACTCCTAAAACTGAAATTCTTTCTTCTTTTCTTACTTTACTTCTTCACTTTTATAAATACTTATTACTTCTCAAAGCATACTACTTAAAACTGAAATTCTATCTTCTTTTCTTACTTTACTTCTTCACTTTTCAAAATACTTATTACTTCTCAAATCATATTACTTAAAACTGAAATTCTATCTTCTATTCTTACTTATTTCTTCACTTTTCTAAATACTTATTACTTCGTAAAGCATACTCCTAAAACTGAAATTCTATCTTCTTTTCTTACTTTACTTCTTCACTTTTCAAAATACTTATTACTTCTCAAAGCATACTCCTATAAACTTAAATTCTTTCTTCTTTTCTTACTTTACTTCTTCACTTTTCTAAATACTTATTACTTCTCATAGCATACTACTTAAAACTTAATATCTATCTTCTTTTCTTACTTTACTTCTTCACTTTATCAAATACTTATTACTTCGTAAAGCATACTCCTATAAACTGAAATTCTATCTTCTTTTCTTACTTTACTTCTTCACTTTTCAAAATACTTATTACTTCTCAAAGCATACTCCTATAAACTTAAATTCTTTCTTCTTTTCTTACTTTACTTCTTCACTTTTCTAAATACTTATTACTTCTCATAGCATACTACTTAAAACTTAATATCTATCTTCTTTTCTTACTTTACTTCTTCACTTTATCAAATACTTATTACTTCGTAAAGCATACTCCTAAAACTGAAATTCTATCTTCTTTTCTTACTTTACTTCTTCACTTTTTAAAATACTTATTACTTCTCAAAGCATACTACTTAAAACTGAAATTTTAGTTTCTTTTCTTACTTTACTTCTTCACTTTTCAAAATACTTATTACTTCGTAAAGCATACTCCTAAAACTTAATATCTATCTTCTTTTCTTACTTTACTTCTTCACTTTATCAAATACTTATTACTTCGTAAAGCATACTCCTAAAACTGAAATTCTATCTTCTTTTCTTACTTTACTTCTTCACTTTTCAAAATACTTATTACTTCGTAAAGCATACTCCTAAAACTTAATATCTATATTCTTTTCTTACTTTACTTCTTCACTTTTTAAAATACTTATTACTTCTCAAAGCATACTACTTAAAACTGAAATTCTATATTCTTTTCTTACTTTACTTCTTCACTTTTCAAAATACTTATTACTTCTCAAAGCATACTACTTAAAACTGAAATCTATCTTCATTTCTTACTTAACTTCTTCACTTTTCTAAATACTTATTACTTCGTAAAGCATACTCCTAAAACTTAATATCTATATTCTTTTCTTACTTTACTTCTTCACTTTTCTAAATACTTATTACTTCGTAAAGCATACTACTTAAAACTGAAATTTTAGTTTCTTTTCTTACTTTACTTCTTCACTTTTCTAAATACTTATTACTTCTCAAAGCATACTACTAAAAACTGAAATTCTTTCTTCTTTTCTTACTTTACTTCTTCACTTTTCTAAATACTTATAACTTCTCAAAGCATACTCCTAAAACTGAAATTCTATATTCTTTTCTTACTTTACTTCTTCACTTTTCAAAATACTTATTACTTCGTATGGCATTCTACTTAAAACTGAAATTCTATCTTCTTTTCTTACTTTACTTCTTCACTTTTCAAAATACTTATTACTTCTCAAAGCATACTACTTAAAACTGAAATTCTATCTTCTTTTCTTACTTTACTTCTTCACTTTTTAAAATACTTATTACTTCTCAAAGCATACTACTTAAAACTGAAATTTTAGTTTCTTTTCTTACTTTACTTCTTCACTTTTCTAAATACTTATTACTTCTCAAAGCATACTCCTAAAAACTTAAATTCTTTCTTCTTTTCTTACTTTACTTCTTCACTTTTCTAAATACTTATTACATCGTAAAGCTTACTCCTTAAAACTGAAATTCTATATTCTTTTCTTACTTTACTTCTTCACTTTTCTAAATACTTATTACTTCTCAAAGCATACTCCTATAAACTTAAATTCTATCTTCTTTTCTTACTTTACTTCTTCACTTTTCTAAATACTTATTACTTCTCAAAGCATACTCCTAAAACTGAAATTCTATCTTCTTTTCTTACTTTACTTCTTCACTTTTCAAAATACTTATTACTTCGTAAAGCATACTCCTAAAACTTAATATCTATATTCTTTTCTTACTTTACTTCTTCACTTTTCTAAATACTTATTACTTCTCAAAGCATACTCCTAAAAACGGAAATTCTATCTTCTTTTCTTACTTTACTTCTTCACTTTTCAAAATACTTATTACTTCTCAAAGCATACTACTTAAAACTGAAATTCTATATTCTTTTCTTACTTTACTTCTTCACTTTTATAAATACTTATTACTTCTCAAATCATATTACTTAAAACTGAAATTCTATCTTCTATTCTTACTTATTTCTTCACTTTTCTAAATACTTATTACTTCGTAAAGCATACTCCTAAAACTGAAATTCTTTCTTCTTTTCTTACTTTACTTCTTCACTTTTCTAAATACTTATTACATCGTAAAGCTTACTCCTTAAAACTGAAATTCTTTCTTCTTTTCTTACTTTACTTCTTCGCTTTTCAAAATACTTATTACTTCTCAAAGCATACTACTTAAAACTGAAATTATATCTTCTTTTCTTACTTTACTGCTTCACTTTTCTAAATGCTTATTACTTCTCAAAGCATACTACTTAAAACTGAAATTCTTTCTTCTTTTCTTACTTTACTTCTTCACTTTTATAAATACTTATTACTTCTCAAAGCATACTCCTAAAACTGAAATTCTTTCTTCTTTTCTTACTTTACTTCTTCACTTTTATAAATACTTATTACTTCTCAAAGCATATTACTTAAAACTGAAATTCTATCTTCTATTCTTACTTAATTTCTTCATTTTTCTAAATACTTATTACTTCGTAAAGCATACTCCTAAAACTTAATATCTATATTCTTTTCTTACTTTACTTCTTCACTTTTCTAAATACTTATTACTTCTCAAAGCATACTACTTAAAACTGAAATCTATCTTCATTTCTTACTTAACTACTTCACTTTTCTAAATACTTATTACTTCGTAAAGCATACTCCTAAAACTGAAATTCTATCTTCTTTTCTTACTTTACTTCTTCACTTTTCAAAATACTTATTACTTCGTAAAGCATACTCCTAAAACTTAATATCTATCTTATTTTCTTACTTTACTTCTTCACTTTATCAAATACTTATTACTTCGTAAAGCATACTCCTAAAACTGAAATTCTATATTCTTTTCTTACTTTACTTCTTCACTTTTCTAAATACTTATTACTTCGTAAAGCATACTCCTAAAACTTAATATCTATATTCTATTCTTACTTATTTCTTCACTTTTCTAAATACTTATTACTTCGTAAAGCATACTCCTAAAACTGAAATTCTATATTCTTTTCTTACTTTACTTCTTCACTTTTCAAAATACTTATTACTTCGTAAAGCATTCTACTTAAAACTGAAATTCTTTCTTCTTTTCTTACTTTACTTCTTCACTTTTATAAATACTTATTACTTCTCAAAGCATACTACTTAAAACTGAAATTCTATCTTCTTTTCTTACTTTACTTCTTCACTTTTTAAAATACTTATTACTTCTCAAAGCATACTACTTAAAACTGAAATTTTAGTTTCTTTTCTTACTTTACTTCTTCACTTTTCTAAATACTTATTACTTCTCAAAGCATACTACTAAAAACTGAAATTCTTTCTTCTTTTCTTACTTTACTTCTTCACTTTTCTAAATACTTATAACTTCTCAAAGCATACTCCTAAAACTGAAATTCTATATTCTTTTCTTACTTTACTTCTTCACTTTTCAAAATACTTATTACTTCGTATGGCATTCTACTTAAAACTGAAATTCTATCTTCTTTTCTTACTTTACTTCTTCACTTTTCAAAATACTTATTACTTCTCAAAGCATACTACTTAAAACTGAAATTCTATCTTCTTTTCTTACTTTACTTCTTCACTTTTTAAAATACTTATTACTTCTCAAAGCATACTACTTAAAACTGAAATTTTAGTTTCTTTTCTTACTTTACTTCTTCACTTTTCTAAATACTTATTACTTCTCAAAGCATACTACTAAAAACTGAAATTCTTTCTTCTTTTCTTACTTTACTTCTTCACTTTTCTAAATACTTATAACTTCTCAAAGCATACTCCTATAAACTTAAATTCTTTCTTCTTTTCTTACTTTACTTCTTCACTTTTATAAATACTTATTACTTCTCAAAGCATACTACTTAAAACTGAAATTCTATCTTCTTTTCTTACTTTACTTCTTCACTTTTCTAAATACTTATTACTTCTCAAAGCATACTACTTAAAACTGAAATTCTATCTTCTTTTCTTACTTTACTTCTTCACTTTTTAAAATACTTATTACTTCTCAAAGCATACTACTTAAAACTGAAATTCTATCTTCTTTTCTTACTTTACTTCTTCACTTTTTAAAATACTTATTACTTCTCAAAGCATACTCCTTAAAACTGAAATTCTATATTCTTTTCTTACTTTACTTCTTCACTTTTCTAAATACTTATTACTTCTCAAAGCATACTCCTATAAACTTAAATTCTATCTTCTTTTCTTACTTTACTTCTTCACTTTTCAAAATACTTATTACTTCTCAAAGCATACTCCTAAAACTGAAATTCTATCTTCTTTTCTTACTTTACTTCTTCACTTTTCAAAATACTTATTACTTCGTAAAGCATACTCCTAAAACTTAATATCTTTCTTCTTTTCTTACTTTACTTCTTCGCTTTTCAAAATACTTATTACTTCTCAAAGCATACTACTTAAAACTGAAATTCTATCTTCTTTTCTTACTTTACTTCTTCACTTTTCTAAATACTTATTACTTCTCAAAGCATACTACTTAAAACTGAAATTTTAGTTTCTTTTCTTACTTTACTTCTTCACTTTTCAAAATACTTATTACTTCTCAAAGCATACTCCTAAAACTGAAATTCTTTCTTCTTTTCTTACTTTACTTCTTCACTTTTATAAATACTTATTACTTCTCAAAGCATACTACTTAAAACTGAAATTCTATCTTCTTTTCTTACTTTACTTCTTCACTTTTCTAAATACTTATAACTTCTCAAAGCATACTCCTAAAACTGAAATTCTTTCTTCTTTTCTTACTTTACTTCTTCACTTTTATAAATACTTATTACTTCTCAAAGCATACTACTTAAAACTGAAATTCTATCTTCTTTTCTTACTTTACTTCTTCACTTTTTAAAATACTTATTACTTCTCAAAGCATACTCCTAAAAACGGAAATTCTATCTTCTTTTCTTACTTTACTTCTTCACTTTTCAAAATACTTATTACTTCTCAAAGCATACTACTTAAAACTGAAATTCTATATTCTTTTCTTACTTTACTTCTTCACTTTTATAAATACTTATTACTTCTCAAATCATATTACTTAAAACTGAAATTCTATCTTCTATTCTTACTTATTTCTTCACTTTTCTAAATACTTATTACTTCGTAAAGCATACTCCTAAAACTGAAATTCTATCTTCTTTTCTTACTTTACTTCTTCACTTTTCTAAATACTTATTACATCGTAAAGCTTACTCCTTAAAACTGAAATTCTTTCTTCTTTTCTTACTTTACTTCTTCGCTTTTCAAAATACTTATTACTTCTCAAAGCATACTACTTAAAACTGAAATTATATCTTCTTTTCTTACTTTACTGCTTCACTTTTCTAAATGCTTATTACTTCTCAAAGCATACTACTTAAAACTGAAATTCTATCTTCTTTTCTTACTTTACTTCTTCACTTTTCTAAATACTTATTACTTCTCAAAGCATACTCCTAAAACTGAAATTCTTTCTTCTTTTCTTACTTTACTTCTTCACTTTTATAAATACTTATTACTTCTCAAAGCATACTACTTAAAACTGAAATTCTATCTTCTTTTCTTACTTTACTTCTTCACTTTTCTAAATGCTTATTACTTCTCAAAGCATACTACTTAAAACTGAAATTCTATCTTCTTTTCTTACTTTACTTCTTCACTTTTTAAAATACTTATTACTTCTCAAAGCATACTCCTATAAACTTAAATTCTTTCTTCTTTTCTTACTTTACTTCTTCACTTTTATAAATACTTATTACTTCTCAAAGCATACTACTTAAAACTGAAATTCTATCTTCTTTTCTTACTTTACTTCTTCACTTTTCAAAATACTTATTACTTCTCAAAGCATACTCCTATAAACTTAAATTCTTTCTTCTTTTCTTACTTTACTTCTTCACTTTTCTAAATACTTATTACTTCTCATAGCATACTACTTAAAACTTAATATCTATCTTCTTTTCTTACTTAACTTCTTCACTTTTCAAAATACTTATTACTTCTCATAGCATACTACTTAAAACTGAAATTCTATCTTCTTTTCTTACTTTACTTCTTCACTTTTCAAAATACTTATTACTTCTCAAAGCATACTCCTAAAAACTTAAATTCTTTCTTCTTTTCTTACTTAACTTCTTCACTTTTCTAAATACTTATTACTTCTCAAAGCATACTCCTAAAAACTTAATATCTATCTTCTTTTCTTACTTTACTTCTTCACTTTTATAAATACTTATTACTTCTCAAAGCATACTCCTAAAAACTTAAATTATATCTTCTTTTCTTACTTTACTTCTTCGCTTTTCTAAATACTTATTACTTCTCATAGCATACTACTTAAAACTTAATATCTATCTTCTTTTCTTACTTAACTTCTTCACTTTTCAAAATACTTATTACTTCTCATAGCATACTACTTAAAACTTAATATCTATCTTCTTTTCTTACTTTACTTCTTCACTTTTATAAATACTTATTACTTCTCAAAGCATACTCCTAAAAACTGAAATTCTATCTTCTTTTCTTACTTTACTTCTTCACTTTTCTAAATACTTATTACATCGTAAAGCATACTACTTAAAACTGAAATTCTATCTTCTTTTCTTACTTTACTTCTTCACTTTTATAAATACTTATTACTTCTCAAAGCATACTCCTAAAACTGAAATTCTTTCTTCTTTTCTTACTTTACTTCTTCACTTTTATAAATACTTATTACTTCTCAAAGCATACTACTTAAAACTTAATATCTATCTTCTTTTCTTACTTTACTTCTTCACTTTTCAAAATACTTATTACTTCTCAAAGCATACTCCTATAAACTTAAATTCTTTCTTCTTTTCTTACTTTACTTCTTCACTTTTCTAAATACTTATTACTTCTCATAGCATACTACTTAAAACTTAATATCTATCTTCTTTTCTTACTTAACTTCTTCACTTTTCAAAATACTTATTACTTCTCATAGCATACTACTTAAAACTGAAATTCTATCTTCTTTTCTTACTTTACTTCTTCACTTTTCAAAATACTTATTACTTCTCAAAGCATACTCCTAAAAACTTAAATTCTTTCTTCTTTTCTTACTTAACTTCTTCACTTTTATAAATACTTATTACTTCTTAAAGCATACTACTTAAAACTTAATATCTATCTTCTTTTCTTACTTTACTTCTTCACTTTTATAAATACTTATTACTTCTCAAAGCATACTCCTAAAAACTTAAATTATATCTTCTTTTCTTACTTTACTTCTTCACTTTTCTAAATACTTATTACATCGTAAAGCATACTACTTAAAACTGAAATTCTATCTTCTTTTCTTACTTTACTTCTTCACTTTTATAAATACTTATTACTTCTCAAAGCATACTCCTAAAACTGAAATTCTTTCTTCTTTTCTTACTTTACTTCTTCACTTTTATAAATACTTATTACTTCTCAAAGCATACTACTTAAAACTTAATATCTATCTTCTTTTCTTACTTTACTTCTTCACTTTTCAAAATACTTATTACTTCTCAAAGCATACTCCTAAAAACTTAAATTCTTTCTTCTTTTCTTACTTTACTTCTACACTTTTATAAATACTTATTACTTCTCAAAGCATACTACTTAAAACTTAATATCTATCTTCTTTTCTTACTTAACTTCTTCACTTTTATAAATACTTATTACTTCTCAAAGCATACTACTTAAAACTTAATATCTATCTTCTTTTCTTACTTAACTACTTCACTTTTATAAATACTTATTACTTCTCAAAGCATACTCCTAAAAACTGAAATTCTATCTTCTTTTCTTACTTTACTTCTTCACTTTTCTAAATACTTATTACTTCGTAAAGCATACTCCTAAAACTTAATATCTATATTCTATTCTTACTTATTTCTTCACTTTTCTAAATACTTATTACTTCGTAAAGCATACTACTTAAAACTGAAATTCTATCTTCTTTTCTTACTTAACTTCTTCACTTTTCAAAATACTTATTACTTCTCAAAGCATACTCCTAAAAACTGAAATTCTTTCTTCTTTTCTTACTTTACTTCTTCACTTTTATAAATACTTATTACTTCTCAAAGCATACTACTTAAAACTGAAATTCTATCTTCTTTTCTTACTTTACTTCTTCACTTTTTAAAATACTTATTACTTCTCAAAGCATACTACTTAAAACTGAAATTTTAGTTTCTTTTCTTACTTTACTTCTTCACTTTTCTAAATACTTATTACTTCTCAAAGCATACTACTAAAAACTGAAATTCTTTCTTCTTTTCTTACTTTACTTCTTCACTTTTCTAAATACTTATAACTTCTCAAAGCATACTCCTAAAACTGAAATTCTTTCTTCTTTTCTTACTTTACTTCTTCACTTTTATAAATACTTATTACTTCTCAAAGCATACTACTTAAAACTGAAATTCTATCTTCTTTTCTTACTTTACTTCTTCACTTTTCAAAATACTTATTACTTCTCAAAGCATACTCCTAAAAACTTAAATTCTTTCTTCTTTTCTTACTTTACTTCTTCACTTTTCTAAATACTTATTACTTCTCAAAGCATACTACTTAAAACTGAAATTCTATCTTCTTTTCTTACTTTACTTCTTCACTTTTCTAAATACTTATTACTTCTCAAAGCATACTCCTAAAAACTGAAATTCTATCTTCTTTTCTTACTTAACTTCTTCACTTTTCTAAATACTTATTACATCGTAAAGCATACTACTTAAAACTGAAATTCTATCTTCTTTTCTTACTTTACTTCTTCGCTTTTCTAAATACTTATTACTTCTCAAAGCATACTCCTAAAAACTTAAATTCTTTCTTCTTTTCTTACTTTACTTCTTCGCTTTTCTAAATACTTATTACTTCTCAAAGCATACTCCTAAAACTGAAATTCTTTCTTCTTTTCTTACTTTACTTCTTCACTTTTCTAAATACTTATTACTTCTCAAAGCATACTACTTAAAACTTAATATCTATCTTCTTTTCTTACTTTACTTCTTCACTTTTTAAAATACTTATTACTTCTCAAAGCATACTCCTAAAAACTTAAATTCTTTCTTCTTTTCTTACTTTACTTCTTCACTTTTCTAAATACTTATTACTTCTCAAAGCATACTACTTAAAACTGAAATTCTATCTTCTTTTCTTACTTTACTTCTTCACTTTTCTAAATACTTATTACTTCTCAAAGCATACTCCTAAAACTGAAATTCTATCTTCTTTTCTTACTTTACTTCTTCACTTTTCAAAATACTTATTACTTCGTAAAGCATACTCCTAAAACTTAATATCTTTCTTCTTTTCTTACTTTACTTCTTCGCTTTTCAAAATACTTATTACTTCTCAAAGCATACTACTTAAAACTGAAATTCTATCTTCTTTTCTTACTTTACTTCTTCACTTTTCTAAATACTTATTACTTCTCAAAGCATACTACTTAAAACTGAAATTTTAGTTTCTTTTCTTACTTTACTTCTTCACTTTTCAAAATACTTATTACTTCTCAAAGCATACTCCTAAAACTGAAATTCTTTCTTCTTTTCTTACTTTACTTCTTCACTTTTATAAATACTTATTACTTCTCAAAGCATACTACTTAAAACTGAAATTCTATCTTCTTTTCTTACTTTACTTCTTCACTTTTCTAAATACTTATAACTTCTCAAAGCATACTCCTAAAACTGAAATTCTTTCTTCTTTTCTTACTTTACTTCTTCACTTTTATAAATACTTATTACTTCTCAAAGCATACTACTTAAAACTGAAATTCTATCTTCTTTTCTTACTTTACTTCTTCACTTTTTAAAATACTTATTACTTCTCAAAGCATACTCCTAAAAACGGAAATTCTATCTTCTTTTCTTACTTTACTTCTTCACTTTTCAAAATACTTATTACTTCTCAAAGCATACTACTTAAAACTGAAATTCTATATTCTTTTCTTACTTTACTTCTTCACTTTTATAAATACTTATTACTTCTCAAATCATATTACTTAAAACTGAAATTCTATCTTCTATTCTTACTTATTTCTTCACTTTTCAAAATACTTATTACTTCTCAAAGCATACTACTTAAAACTGAAATTCTATCTTCTTTTCTTACTTTACTTCTTCACTTTTTAAAATACTTATTACTTCTCAAAGCATACTACTTAAAACTGAAATTCTATCTTCTTTTCTTACTTTACTTCTTCACTTTTTAAAATACTTATTACTTCTCAAAGCATACTCCTTA
>CAMPDV010005355.1:0-29451 GCA_946699065.1 Loxodes magnus
TTCTTACTTTTCTTATTCACTTTTCTTAGAAATCTTATTTATCTTCTAGATACTTTCAATTATGATCTTCACACTCTTTTTCTTACTTTTCTTATTCACTTTTCTTAGAAATCTTATTTATCTTCTAGATACTTTCAATTATGATCTTCACACTCTTTTTCTTACTTTTCTTATTCACTTTTCTTAGAAATCTTATTTATCTTCTGTATACTTTCAATTATGATCTTCACACTCTTTTTCTTACTTTTCTTATTCACTTTTCTTAGAAATCTTATTTATCTTCTAGATACTTTCAATTATGATCTTCACACTCTTTTTCTTACTTTTCTTATTCACTTTTCTTAGAAATCTTATTTATCTTCTAGATACTTTCAATTATGATCTTCACACTCTTTTTCTTACTTTTTTTATTCACTTTTCTTAGAAATCTTATTTATCTTCTAGATACTTTCAGATATGATCTTCACACTCTTTTTCTATCTTTTCTTATTCACTTTTCTTAGAAATCTTATTTATCTTCTAGATACTTTCAATTATGATCTTCACACTCTTTTTCTTACTTTTCTTATTCACTTTTCTTAGAAATCTTATTTATCTTCTAGATACTTTCAATTATGATCTTCACACTCTTTTTCTTACTTTTCTTATTCACTTTTCTTAGAAATCTTATTTATCTTCTAGATACTTTCAATTATGATCTTCACACTCTTTTTCTTACTTTTCTTATTCACTTTTCTTAGAAATCTTATTTATCTTCTAGATACTTTCAATTATGATCTTCACACTCTTTTTCTTACTTTTCTTATTCACTTTTCTTAGAAATCTTATTTATCTTCTAGATACTTTCAATTATGATCTTCACACTCTTTTTCTTACTTTTCTTATTCACTTTTCTTAGAAATCTTATTTATCTTCTAGATACTTTCATCTATGATCTTCACACTCTTTTTCTTACTTTTCTTATTCACTTTTCTTAGAAATCTTATTTATCTTCTAGATACTTTCAATTATGATCTTCACACTCTTTTTCTTACTTTTCTTATTCACTTTTCTTAGAAATCTTATTTATCTTCTAGATACTTTCAATTATGATTTTCACACTCTTTTTCTTATTTTTCTTATTCACTTTTCTTAGAACTCTTATTTATCTTCTAGATACTTTCATCTATTATCTTCACACTCTTTTTCTTACTTTTCTTATTCACTTTTCTTAGAAATCTTATTTATCTTCTAGATACTTTCAATTATGATCTTCACACTCTTTTTCTTACTTTTCTTATTCACTTTTCTTAGAAATCTTATTTATCTTCTAGATACTTTCAATTATGATCTTCACACTCTTTTTCTTACTTTTCTTATTCACTTTTCTTAGAAATCTTATTTATCTTCTAGATACTTTCATCTATGATCTTCACACTCTTTTTCTTACTTTTCTTATTCACTTTTCTTAGAAATCTTTTTTATCTTCTAGATACTTTCAATTATGATCTTCACACTCTTTTTCTATCTTTCCTTATTCACTTTTCTTAGAAATCTTATTTATCTTCTAGATACTTTCAATTATGATCTTCACACTCTTTTTCTTACTTTTCTTATTCACTTTTCTTAGAAATCTTATTTAACTTCTAGATACTTTCAATTATGATCTTCACACTCTTTTTCTTACTTTCCTTATTCACTTTTCTTAGAAATCTTATTTATCTTCTAGATACTTTCAATTATGATTTTCACACTCTTTTTCTTACTTTCCTTATTCACTTTTCTTAGAAATCTTTTTTATCTTCTAGATACTTTCAATTATGATCTTCACACTCTTTTTCTTACTTTTCTTATTCACTTTTCTTAGAAATCTTATTTATCTTCTAGATACTTTCAATTATGATCTTCACACTCTTTTTCTTACTTTTCTTATTCACTTTTCTTAGAAATCTTATTTATCTTCTAGATACTTTCAATTATGATCTTCACACTCTTTTTCTATCTTTCCTTATTCACTTTTCTTAGAAATCTTTTTTATCTTCTAGATACTTTCAATTATGATTTTCACACTCTTTTTCTATCTTTCCTTATTCACTTTTCTTAGAAATCTTATTTATCTTCTAGATACTTTCAATTATGATTTTCACACTCTTTTTCTTACTTTTCTTATTCACTTTTCTTAGAACTCTTATTTATCTTCTAGATACTTTCAATTATGATCTTCACACTCTTTTTCTTACTTTCCTTATTCACTTTTCTTAGAAATCATATTTATCTTCTAGATACTTTCAATTATGATCTTCACACTCTTTTTCTTACTTTTCTTATTCACTTTTCTTAGAAATCTTATTTATCTTCTAGATACTTTCAATTATGATCTTCACACTCTTTTTCTTACTTTTCTTATTCACTTTTCTTAGAAATCTTTTTTATCTTCTAGATACTTTCAATTATGATCTTCACACTCTTTTTCTTACTTTTTTTATTCACTTTTCTTAGAAATCTTATTTATCTTCTAGATACTTTCAGATATGATCTTCACACTCTTTTTCTTACTTTTCTTATTCACTTTTCTTAGAAATCTTATTTATCTTCTAGATACTTTCAATTATGATCTTCACACTCTTTTTCTTACTTTTCTTATTCACTTTTCTTAGAAATCTTATTTATCTTCTAGATACTTTCAATTATGATCTTCAGACTCTTTTTCTTACTTTTCTTATTCACTTTTCTTAGAAATCTTATTTATCTTCTAGATACTTTCAATTATGATCTTCACACTCTTTTTCTTACTTTTCTTATTCACTTTTCTTAGAAATCTTATTTATCTTCTAGATACTTTCATCTATGATCTTCACACTCTTTTTCTTACTTTTCTTATTCACTTTTCTTAGAAATCTTTTTTATCTTCTAGATACTTTCAATTATGATCTTCACACTCTTTTTCTATCTTTCCTTATTCACTTTTCTTAGAAATCTTATTTATCTTCTAGATACTTTCAATTATGATCTTCACACTCTTTTTCTTACTTTTCTTATTCACTTTTCTTAGAAATCTTATTTAACTTCTAGATACTTTCAATTATGCTCTTCACACTCTTTTTCTATCTTTCCTTATTCACTTTTCTTAGAAATCTTATTTATCTTCTAGATACTTTCAATTATGATCTTCACACTCTTTTTCTTACTTTTCTTATTCACTTTTCTTAGAAATCTTATTTATCTTCTAGATACTTTCAATTATGATCTTCACACTCTTTTTCTTACTTTTCTTATTCACTTTTCTTAGAAATCTTATTTATCTTCTAGATACTTTCAATTATGATCTTCAGACTCTTTTTCTTACTTTTCTTATTCACTTTTCTTAGAAATCTTATTTATCTTCTAGATACTTTCAATTATGATCTTCACACTCTTTTTCTTACTTTTCTTATTCACTTTTCTTAGAAATCTTATTTATCTTCTAGATACTTTCAATTATGATCTTCAGACTCTTTTTCTTACTTTTCTTATTCACTTTTCTTAGAAATCTTATTTATCTTCTAGATACTTTCAATTATGATCTTCACACTCTTTTTCTTACTTTTCTTATTCACTTTTCTTAGAAATCTTATTTATCTTCTAGATACTTTCAATTATGATCTTCACACTCTTTTTCTTACTTTTCTTATTCACTTTTCTTAGAAATCTTATTTATCTTCTAGATACTTTCAATTATGATCTTCACACTCTTTTTCTTACTTTTCTTATTCACTTTTCTTAGAAATCTTATTTATCTTCTAGATACTTTTAATTATGATTTTCACACTCTTTTTCTTATTTTTCTTATTCACTTTTCTTAGAACTCTTTTTTATCTTCTAGATACTTTCAATTATGATCTTCACACTCTTTTTCTTACTTTTCTTATTCACTTTTCTTAGAAATCTTATTTATCTTCTAGATACTTTCAATTATGATCTTCACACTCTTTTTCTTACTTTCCTTATTCACTTTTCTTAGAAATCTTTTTTATCTTCTAGATACTTTCAATTATGATCTTCACACTCTTTTTCTTACTTTTCTTATTCACTTTTCTTAGAAATCTTATTTATCTTCTAGATACTTTCAATTATGATTTTCACACTCTTTTTCTTATTTTTCTTATTCACTTTTCTTAGAACTCTTTTTTATCTTCTAGATACTTTCATCTATTATCTTCACACTCTTTTTCTTACTTTTCTTATTCACTTTTCTTAGAAATCTTATTTATCTTCTAGATACTTTCAATTATGCTCTTCACACTCTTTTTCTATCTTTCCTTATTCACTTTTCTTAGAAATCTTATTTATCTTCTAGATACTTTCAATTATGATCTTCACACTCTTTTTCTTACTTTTCTTATTCACTTTTCTTAGAAATCTTATTTATCTTCTAGATACTTTCAATTATGCTCTTCACACTCTTTTTCTATCTTTCCTTATTCACTTTTCTTAGAAATCTTATTTATCTTCTAGATACTTTCAATTATGATCTTCACACTCTTTTTCTTACTTTTCTTATTCACTTTTCTTAGAAATCTTATTTATCTTCTAGATACTTTCAATTATGATCTTCACACTCTTTTTCTTACTTTTCTTATTCACTTTTCTTAGAAATCTTATTTATCTTCTAGATACTTTCAATTATGATCTTCACACTCTTTTTCTTACTTTTCTTATTCACTTTTCTTAGAAATCTTATTTATCTTCTAGATACTTTCAATTATGATCTTCACACTCTTTTTCTTACTTTCCTTATTCACTTTTCTTAGAAATCTTATTTATCTTCTAGATACTTTCATCTATGATCTTCACACTCTTTTTCTTACTTTTCTTATTCACTTTTCTTAGAAATCTTATTTATCTTCTAGATACTTTCAATTATGATCTTCACACTCTTTTTCTTACTTTTCTTATTCACTTTTCTTAGAAATCTTATTTATCTTCTAGATACTTTCAATTATGCTCTTCACACTCTTTTTCTTACTTTTCTTATTCACTTTTCTTAGAAATCTTATTTAACTTCTAGATACTTTCAATTATGCTCTTCACACTCTTTTTCTATCTTTCCTTATTCACTTTTCTTAGAAATCTTATTTATCTTCTAGATACTTTCAATTATGATCTTCACACTCTTTTTCTTACTTTTCTTATTCACTTTTCTTAGAAATCTTATTTATCTTCTAGATACTTTCAATTATGATCTTCAGACTCTTTTTCTTACTTTTCTTATTCACTTTTCTTAGAAATCTTATTTATCTTCTAGATACTTTCAATTATGATCTTCACACTCTTTTTCTTACTTTCCTTATTCACTTTTCTTAGAAATCTTATTTATCTTCTAGATACTTTCAATTATGATCTTCACACTCTTTTTCTTACTTTTCTTATTCACTTTTCTTAGAAATCTTATTTATCTTCTAGATACTTTCAATTATGATCTTCACACTCTTTTTCTTACTTTTCTTATTCACTTTTCTTAGAAATCTTATTTATCTTCTAGATACTTTCAATTATGATCTTCACACTCTTTTTCTTACTTTTCTTATTCACTTTTCTTAGAAATCTTATTTATCTTCTAGATACTTTCAATTATGATCTTCACACTCTTTTTCTTACTTTCCTTATTCACTTTTCTTAGAAATCTTATTTATCTTCTAGATACTTTCAATTATGATCTTCACACTCTTTTTCTTACTTTCCTTATTCACTTTTCTTAGAAATCTTATTTATCTTCTAGATACTTTCAATTATGATCTTCACACTCTTTTTCTTACTTTCCTTATTCACTTTTCTTAGAAATCTTATTTATCTTCTAGATACTTTCAATTATGATCTTCACACTCTTTTTCTTACTTTTCTTATTCACTTTTCTTAGAAATCTTATTTATCTTCTAGATACTTTCAATTATGATCTTCACACTCTTTTTCTTACTTTTCTTATTCACTTTTCTTAGAAATCTTATTTATCTTCTAGATACTTTCAATTATGATCTTCACACTCTTTTTCTTACTTTTCTTATTCACTTTTCTTAGAAATCTTATTTATCTTCTAGATACTTTCAATTATGATCTTCACACTCTTTTTCTTACTTTCCTTATTCACTTTTCTTAGAAATCTTATTTATCTTCTAGATACTTTCAATTATGATCTTCACACTCTTTTTCTTACTTTCCTTATTCACTTTTCTTAGAAATCTTATTTATCTTCTAGATACTTTCAATTATGATCTTCACACTCTTTTTCTTACTTTTCTTATTCACTTTTCTTAGAAATCTTATTTATCTTCTAGATACTTTCAATTATGATTTTCACACTCTTTTTCTTATTTTTCTTATTCACTTTTCTTAGAACTCTTTTTTATCTTCTAGATACTTTCATCTATTATCTTCACACTCTTTTTCTTACTTTTCTTATTCACTTTTCTTAGAAATCTTATTTATCTTCTAGATACTTTCAATTATGCTCTTCACACTCTTTTTCTATCTTTCCTTATTCACTTTTCTTAGAAATCTTATTTATCTTCTAGATACTTTCAATTATGATCTTCACACTCTTTTTCTTACTTTTCTTATTCACTTTTCTTAGAAATCTTATTTATCTTCTAGATACTTTCAATTATGCTCTTCACACTCTTTTTCTATCTTTCCTTATTCACTTTTCTTAGAAATCTTATTTATCTTCTAGATACTTTCAATTATGATCTTCACACTCTTTTTCTTACTTTTCTTATTCACTTTTCTTAGAAATCTTATTTATCTTCTAGATACTTTCAATTATGATCTTCACACTCTTTTTCTTACTTTTCTTATTCACTTTTCTTAGAAATCTTATTTATCTTCTAGATACTTTCAATTATGATCTTCAGACTCTTTTTCTTACTTTTCTTATTCACTTTTCTTAGAAATCTTATTTATCTTCTAGATACTTTCAATTATGATCTTCACACTCTTTTTCTTACTTTTCTTATTCACTTTTCTTAGAAATCTTATTTATCTTCTAGATACTTTCAATTATGCTCTTCACACTCTTTTTCTATCTTTCCTTATTCACTTTTCTTAGAAATCTTATTTATCTTCTAGATACTTTCAATTATGATCTTCACACTCTTTTTCTTACTTTTCTTATTCACTTTTCTTAGAAATCTTATTTATCTTCTAGATACTTTCAATTATGATCTTCACACTCTTTTTCTTACTTTTCTTATTCACTTTTCTTAGAAATCTTATTTATCTTCTAGATACTTTCAATTATGATCTTCAGACTCTTTTTCTTACTTTTCTTATTCACTTTTCTTAGAAATCTTATTTATCTTCTAGATACTTTCAATTATGATCTTCACACTCTTTTTCTTACTTTCCTTATTCACTTTTCTTAGAAATCTTATTTATCTTCTAGATACTTTCATCTATGATCTTCACACTCTTTTTCTTACTTTTCTTATTCACTTTTCTTAGAAATCTTATTTAACTTCTAGATACTTTCAATTATGATCTTCACACTCTTTTTCTTACTTTTCTTATTCACTTTTCTTAGAAATCTTATTTATCTTCTAGATACTTTCAATTATGCTCTTCACACTCTTTTTCTTACTTTTCTTATTCACTTTTCTTAGAAATCTTATTTAACTTCTAGATACTTTCAATTATGCTCTTCACACTCTTTTTCTATCTTTCCTTATTCACTTTTCTTAGAAATCTTATTTATCTTCTAGATACTTTCAATTATGATCTTCACACTCTTTTTCTTACTTTTCTTATTCACTTTTCTTAGAAATCTTATTTATCTTCTAGATAAATAAGATTTCTAAGAAAAGTGAATAAGAAAAGTAAGAAAAAGAGTGTGAAGATCATAATTGAAAGTATCTAGAAGATAAATAAGATTTCTAAGAAAAGTGAATAAGGAAAGATAGAAAAAGAGTGTGAAGAGCATAATTGAAAGTATCTAGAAGTTAAATAAGATTTCTAAGAAAAGTGAATAAGAAAAGTAAGAAAAAGAGTGTGAAGAGCATAATTGAAAGTATCTAGAAGATAAATAAGATTTCTAAGAAAAGTGAATAAGAAAAGTAAGAAAAAGAGTGTGAAGATCATAATTGAAAGTATCTAGAAGTTAAATAAGATTTCTAAGAAAAGTGAATAAGAAAAGTAAGAAAAAGAGTGTGAAGATCATAGATGAAAGTATCTAGAAGATAAATAAGATTTCTAAGAAAAGTGAATAAGGAAAGTAAGAAAAAGAGTGTGAAGATCATAATTGAAAGTATCTAGAAGATAAATAAGATTTCTAAGAAAAGTGAATAAGAAAAGTAAGAAAAAGAGTCTGAAGATCATAATTGAAAGTATCTAGAAGATAAATAAGATTTCTAAGAAAAGTGAATAAGAAAAGTAAGAAAAAGAGTGTGAAGATCATAATTGAAAGTATCTAGAAGATAAATAAGATTTCTAAGAAAAGTGAATAAGAAAAGTAAGAAAAAGAGTGTGAAGATCATAATTGAAAGTATCTAGAAGATAAATAAGATTTCTAAGAAAAGTGAATAAGGAAAGATAGAAAAAGAGTGTGAAGAGCATAATTGAAAGTATCTAGAAGATAAATAAGATTTCTAAGAAAAGTGAATAAGAAAAGTAAGAAAAAGAGTGTGAAGATCATAATTGAAAGTATCTAGAAGATAAATAAGATTTCTAAGAAAAGTGAATAAGAAAAGTAAGAAAAAGAGTCTGAAGATCATAATTGAAAGTATCTAGAAGATAAATAAGATTTCTAAGAAAAGTGAATAAGAAAAGTAAGAAAAAGAGTGTGAAGATCATAATTGAAAGTATCTAGAAGATAAATAAGATTTCTAAGAAAAGTGAATAAGAAAAGTAAGAAAAAGAGTGTGAAGATCATAATTGAAAGTATCTAGAAGATAAATAAGATTTCTAAGAAAAGTGAATAAGGAAAGATAGAAAAAGAGTGTGAAGAGCATAATTGAAAGTATCTAGAAGATAAATAAGATTTCTAAGAAAAGTGAATAAGAAAGTAAGAAAAAGAGTGTGAAGATCATAATTGAAAGTATCTAGAAGATAAATAAGATTTCTAAGAAAAGTGAATAAGGAAAGATAGAAAAAGAGTGTGAAGAGCATAATTGAAAGTATCTAGAAGATAAATAAGATTTCTAAGAAAAGTGAATAAGAAAAGTAAGAAAAAGAGTGTGAAGATAATAGATGAAAGTATCTAGAAGATAAAAAAGAGTTCTAAGAAAAGTGAATAAGAAAAATAAGAAAAAGAGTGTGAAAATCATAATTGAAAGTATCTAGAAGATAAATAAGATTTCTAAGAAAAGTGAATAAGAAAAGTAAGAAAAAGAGTGTGAAGATCATAATTGAAAGTATCTAGAAGATAAATAAGATTTCTAAGAAAAGTGAATAAGGAAAGTAAGAAAAAGAGTGTGAAGATCATAATTGAAAGTATCTAGAAGATAAATAAGATTTCTAAGAAAAGTGAATAAGGAAAGTAAGAAAAAGAGTGTGAAGATCATAATTGAAAGTATCTAGAAGATAAATAAGATTTCTAAGAAAAGTGAATAAGAAAAGTAAGAAAAAGAGTGTGAAGATCATAATTGAAAGTATCTAGAAGATAAATAAGATTTCTAAGAAAAGTGAATAAGAAAAGTAAGAAAAAGAGTGTGAAGATCATAATTGAAAGTATCTAGAAGATAAATAAGATTTCTAAGAAAAGTGAATAAGAAAAGTAAGAAAAAGAGTGTGAAGATCATAATTGAAAGTATCTAGAAGATAAATAAGATTTCTAAGAAAAGTGAATAAGGAAAGTAAGAAAAAGAGTGTGAAGATCATAATTGAAAGTATCTAGAAGATAAATAAGATTTCTAAGAAAAGTGAATAAGGAAAGTAAGAAAAAGAGTGTGAAGATCATAATTGAAAGTATCTAGAAGATAAATAAGATTTCTAAGAAAAGTGAATAAGGAAAGTAAGAAAAAGAGTGTGAAGATCATAATTGAAAGTATCTAGAAGATAAATAAGATTTCTAAGAAAAGTGAATAAGAAAAGTAAGAAAAAGAGTGTGAAGATCATAATTGAAAGTATCTAGAAGATAAATAAGATTTCTAAGAAAAGTGAATAAGAAAAGTAAGAAAAAGAGTGTGAAGATCATAATTGAAAGTATCTAGAAGATAAATAAGATTTCTAAGAAAAGTGAATAAGAAAAGTAAGAAAAAGAGTGTGAAGATCATAATTGAAAGTATCTAGAAGATAAATAAGATTTCTAAGAAAAGTGAATAAGGAAAGTAAGAAAAAGAGTGTGAAGATCATAATTGAAAGTATCTAGAAGATAAATAAGATTTCTAAGAAAAGTGAATAAGAAAAGTAAGAAAAAGAGTCTGAAGATCATAATTGAAAGTATCTAGAAGATAAATAAGATTTCTAAGAAAAGTGAATAAGAAAAGTAAGAAAAAGAGTGTGAAGATCATAATTGAAAGTATCTAGAAGATAAATAAGATTTCTAAGAAAAGTGAATAAGGAAAGATAGAAAAAGAGTGTGAAGAGCATAATTGAAAGTATCTAGAAGTTAAATAAGATTTCTAAGAAAAGTGAATAAGAAAAGTAAGAAAAAGAGTGTGAAGAGCATAATTGAAAGTATCTAGAAGATAAATAAGATTTCTAAGAAAAGTGAATAAGAAAAGTAAGAAAAAGAGTGTGAAGATCATAATTGAAAGTATCTAGAAGATAAATAAGATTTCTAAGAAAAGTGAATAAGAAAAGTAAGAAAAAGAGTGTGAAGATCATAGATGAAAGTATCTAGAAGATAAATAAGATTTCTAAGAAAAGTGAATAAGGAAAGTAAGAAAAAGAGTGTGAAGATCATAATTGAAAGTATCTAGAAGATAAATAAGATTTCTAAGAAAAGTGAATAAGAAAAGTAAGAAAAAGAGTGTGAAGATCATAATTGAAAGTATCTAGAAGATAAATAAGATTTCTAAGAAAAGTGAATAAGAAAAGTAAGAAAAAGAGTGTGAAGATCATAATTGAAAGTATCTAGAAGATAAATAAGATTTCTAAGAAAAGTGAATAAGAAAAGTAAGAAAAAGAGTGTGAAGATCATAATTGAAAGTATCTAGAAGATAAATAAGATTTCTAAGAAAAGTGAATAAGGAAAGATAGAAAAAGAGTGTGAAGAGCATAATTGAAAGTATCTAGAAGATAAATAAGATTTCTAAGAAAAGTGAATAAGAAAAGTAAGAAAAAGAGTGTGAAGATCATAATTGAAAGTATCTAGAAGATAAATAAGATTTCTAAGAAAAGTGAATAAGGAAAGATAGAAAAAGAGTGTGAAGAGCATAATTGAAAGTATCTAGAAGATAAATAAGATTTCTAAGAAAAGTGAATAAGAAAAGTAAGAAAAAGAGTGTGAAGATAATAGATGAAAGTATCTAGAAGATAAAAAAGAGTTCTAAGAAAAGTGAATAAGAAAAATAAGAAAAAGAGTGTGAAAATCATAATTGAAAGTATCTAGAAGATAAATAAGATTTCTAAGAAAAGTGAATAAGAAAAGTAAGAAAAAGAGTGTGAAGATCATAATTGAAAGTATCTAGAAGATAAAAAAGATTTCTAAGAAAAGTGAATAAGGAAAGTAAGAAAAAGAGTGTGAAGATCATAATTGAAAGTATCTAGAAGATAAATAAGATTTCTAAGAAAAGTGAATAAGAAAAGTAAGAAAAAGAGTGTGAAGATCATAATTGAAAGTATCTAGAAGATAAAAAAGAGTTCTAAGAAAAGTGAATAAGAAAAATAAGAAAAAGAGTGTGAAAATCATAATTAAAAGTATCTAGAAGATAAATAAGATTTCTAAGAAAAGTGAATAAGAAAAGTAAGAAAAAGAGTGTGAAGATCATAATTGAAAGTATCTAGAAGATAAATAAGATTTCTAAGAAAAGTGAATAAGAAAAGTAAGAAAAAGAGTGTGAAGATCATAATTGAAAGTATCTAGAAGATAAATAAGATTTCTAAGAAAAGTGAATAAGAAAAGTAAGAAAAAGAGTGTGAAGATCATAATTGAAAGTATCTAGAAGATAAATAAGATTTCTAAGAAAAGTGAATAAGAAAAGTAAGAAAAAGAGTCTGAAGATCATAATTGAAAGTATCTAGAAGATAAATAAGATTTCTAAGAAAAGTGAATAAGAAAAGTAAGAAAAAGAGTGTGAAGATCATAATTGAAAGTATCTAGAAGATAAATAAGATTTCTAAGAAAAGTGAATAAGAAAAGTAAGAAAAAGAGTCTGAAGATCATAATTGAAAGTATCTAGAAGATAAATAAGATTTCTAAGAAAAGTGAATAAGAAAAGTAAGAAAAAGAGTGTGAAGATCATAATTGAAAGTATCTAGAAGATAAATAAGATTTCTAAGAAAAGTGAATAAGAAAAGTAAGAAAAAGAGTGTGAAGATCATAATTGAAAGTATCTAGAAGATAAATAAGATTTCTAAGAAAAGTGAATAAGGAAAGATAGAAAAAGAGTGTGAAGAGCATAATTGAAAGTATCTAGAAGTTAAATAAGATTTCTAAGAAAAGTGAATAAGAAAAGTAAGAAAAAGAGTGTGAAGATCATAATTGAAAGTATCTAGAAGATAAATAAGATTTCTAAGAAAAGTGAATAAGGAAAGATAGAAAAAGAGTGTGAAGATCATAATTGAAAGTATCTAGAAGATAAAAAAGATTTCTAAGAAAAGTGAATAAGAAAAGTAAGAAAAAGAGTGTGAAGATCATAGATGAAAGTATCTAGAAGATAAATAAGATTTCTAAGAAAAGTGAATAAGAAAAGTAAGAAAAAGAGTGTGAAGATCATAATTGAAAGTATCTAGAAGATAAATAAGATTTCTAAGAAAAGTGAATAAGAAAAGTAAGAAAAAGAGTCTGAAGATCATAATTGAAAGTATCTAGAAGATAAATAAGATTTCTAAGAAAAGTGAATAAGAAAAGTAAGAAAAAGAGTGTGAAGATCATAATTGAAAGTATCTAGAAGATAAATAAGATTTCTAAGAAAAGTGAATAAGAAAAGTAAGAAAAAGAGTGTGAAGATCATATCTGAAAGTATCTAGAAGATAAATAAGATTTCTAAGAAAAGTGAATAAAAAAAGTAAGAAAAAGAGTGTGAAGATCATAATTGAAAGTATCTAGAAGATAAAAAAGATTTCTAAGAAAAGTGAATAAGAAAAGTAAGAAAAAGAGTGTGAAGATCATAATTGAAAGTATCTAGAAGATAAATAAGATTTCTAAGAAAAGTGAATAAGAAAAGTAAGAAAAAGAGTGTGAAGATCATAATTGAAAGTATCTAGAAGATAAATATGATTTCTAAGAAAAGTGAATAAGGAAAGTAAGAAAAAGAGTGTGAAGATCATAATTGAAAGTATCTAGAAGATAAATAAGAGTTCTAAGAAAAGTGAATAAGAAAAGTAAGAAAAAGAGTGTGAAAATCATAATTGAAAGTATCTAGAAGATAAATAAGATTTCTAAGAAAAGTGAATAAGGAAAGATAGAAAAAGAGTGTGAAAATCATAATTGAAAGTATCTAGAAGATAAAAAAGATTTCTAAGAAAAGTGAATAAGGAAAGATAGAAAAAGAGTGTGAAGATCATAATTGAAAGTATCTAGAAGATAAATAAGATTTCTAAGAAAAGTGAATAAGAAAAGTAAGAAAAAGAGTGTGAAGATCATAATTGAAAGTATCTAGAAGATAAATAAGATTTCTAAGAAAAGTGAATAAGAAAAGTAAGAAAAAGAGTGTGAAGATCATAATTGAAAGTATCTAGAAGATAAAAAAGATTTCTAAGAAAAGTGAATAAGGAAAGTAAGAAAAAGAGTGTGAAAATCATAATTGAAAGTATCTAGAAGATAAATAAGATTTCTAAGAAAAGTGAATAAGGAAAGTAAGAAAAAGAGTGTGAAGATCATAATTGAAAGTATCTAGAAGTTAAATAAGATTTCTAAGAAAAGTGAATAAGAAAAGTAAGAAAAAGAGTGTGAAGATCATAATTGAAAGTATCTAGAAGATAAATAAGATTTCTAAGAAAAGTGAATAAGGAAAGATAGAAAAAGAGTGTGAAGATCATAATTGAAAGTATCTAGAAGATAAAAAAGATTTCTAAGAAAAGTGAATAAGAAAAGTAAGAAAAAGAGTGTGAAGATCATAGATGAAAGTATCTAGAAGATAAATAAGATTTCTAAGAAAAGTGAATAAGAAAAGTAAGAAAAAGAGTGTGAAGATCATAATTGAAAGTATCTAGAAGATAAATAAGATTTCTAAGAAAAGTGAATAAGAAAAGTAAGAAAAAGAGTGTGAAGATCATAATTGAAAGTATCTAGAAGATAAATAAGATTTCTAAGAAAAGTGAATAAGAAAAGTAAGAAAAAGAGTGTGAAGATAATAGATGAAAGTATCTAGAAGATAAATAAGAGTTCTAAGAAAAGTGAATAAGAAAAATAAGAAAAAGAGTGTGAAAATCATAATTGAAAGTATCTAGAAGATAAATAAGATTTCTAAGAAAAGTGAATAAGAAAAGTAAGAAAAAGAGTGTGAAGATCATAATTGAAAGTATCTAGAAGATAAATAAGATTTCTAAGAAAAGTGAATAAGAAAAGTAAGAAAAAGAGTGTGAAGATCATAGATGAAAGTATCTAGAAGATAAATAAGATTTCTAAGAAAAGTGAATAAGAAAAGTAAGAAAAAGAGTGTGAAGATCATAATTGAAAGTATCTAGAAGATAAATAAGATTTCTAAGAAAAGTGAATAAGAAAAGTAAGAAAAAGAGTGTGAAGATCATAATTGAAAGTATCTAGAAGATAAATAAGATTTCTAAGAAAAGTGAATAAGAAAAGTAAGAAAAAGAGTGTGAAGATCATAATTGAAAGTATCTAGAAGATAAATAAGATTTCTAAGAAAAGTGAATAAGAAAAGTAAGAAAAAGAGTGTGAAGATCATAATTGAAAGTATCTAGAAGATAAATAAGATTTCTAAGAAAAGTGAATAAGAAAAGTAAGAAAAAGAGTGTGAAGATCATAATTGAAAGTATCTAGAAGATAAATAAGATTTCTAAGAAAAGTGAATAAGAAAAGATAGAAAAAGAGTGTGAAGATCATATCTGAAAGTATCTAGAAGATAAATAAGATTTCTAAGAAAAGTGAATAAAAAAAGTAAGAAAAAGAGTGTGAAGATCATAATTGAAAGTATCTAGAAGATAAATAAGATTTCTAAGAAAAGTGAATAAGAAAAGTAAGAAAAAGAGTGTGAAGATCATAATTGAAAGTATCTAGAAGATAAATAAGATTTCTAAGAAAAGTGAATAAGAAAAGTAAGAAAAAGAGTGTGAAGATCATAATTGAAAGTATACAGAAGATAAATAAGATTTCTAAGAAAAGTGAATAAGAAAAGTAAGAAAAAGAGTGTGAAGATCATAATTGAAAGTATCTAGAAGATAAATAAGATTTCTAAGAAAAGTGAATAAGAAAAGTAAGAAAAAGAGTGTGAAGATCATAATTGAAAGTATCTAGAAGATAAATAAGATTTCTAAGAAAAGTGAATAAGAAAAGTAAGAAAAAGAGTGTGAAGACCATAATTGAAAGTATCTAGAAGATAAATAAGATTTCTAAGAAAAGTGAATAAGAAAAGTAAGAAAAAGAGTGTGAAGATCATAATTGAAAGTATACAAAAGATAAATAAGATTTCTAAGAAAAGTGAATAAGAAAAATAAGAAAAAGAGTGTGAAGATCATAATTGAAAGTATCTAGAAGATAAATAAGATTTCTAAGAAAAGTGAATAAGAAAAGTAAGAAAAAGAGTGTGAAGATCATAATTGAAAGTATCTAGAAGATAAAAAAGATTTCTAAGAAAAGTGAATAAGGAAAGTAAGAAAAAGAGTGTGAAGATCATAATTGAAAGTATCTAGAAGATAAATAAGATTTCTAAGAAAAGTGAATAAGGAAAGTAAGAAAAAGAGTGTCAAAATCATAATTGAAAGTATCTAGAAGATAAATAAGATTTCTAAGAAAAGTGAATAAGGAAAGTAAGAAAAAGAGTGTGAAGATCATAATTGAAAGTATACAAAAGATAAATAAGATTTCTAAGAAAAGTGAATAAGAAAAATAAGAAAAAGAGTGTGAAGATCATAATTGAAAGTATCTAGAAGATAAATAAGATTTCTAAGAAAAGTGAATAAGAAAAGTAAGAAAAAGAGTGTGAAGATCATAATTGAAAGTATCTAGAAGATAAATAAGATTTCTAAGAAAAGTGAATAAGAAAAGTAAGAAAAAGAGTGTGAAGATCATAATTGAAAGTATCTAGAAGATAAATAAGATTTCTAAGAAAAGTGAATAAGAAAAGTAAGAAAAAGAGTGTGAAGATCATAATTGAAAGTATCTAGAAGATAAATAAGATTTCTAAGAAAAGTGAATAAGAAAAGTAAGAAAAAGAGTGTGAAGATCATAATTGAAAGTATCTAGAAGTTAAATAAGATTTCTAAGAAAAGTGAATAAGAAAAGTAAGAAAAAGAGTGTGAAGATCATAATTGAAAGTATCTAGAAGTTAAATAAGATTTCTAAGAAAAGTGAATAAGAAAAGTAAGAAAAAGAGTGTGAAAATCATAATTGAAAGTATCTAGAAGATAAATAAGATTTCTAAGAAAAGTGAATAAGAAAAGTAAGAAAAAGAGTGTGAAGATCATAATTGAAAGTATCTAGAAGATAAAAAAGATTTCTAAGAAAAGTGAATAAGAAAAGTAAGAAAAAGAGTGTGAAGATCATAATTGAAAGTATCTAGAAGATAAATAAGATTTCTAAGAAAAGTGAATAAGAAAAGTAAGAAAAAGAGTGTGAAGATCATAATTGAAAGTATCTAGAAGATAAATAAGATTTCTAAGAAAAGTGAATAAGAAAAATAAGAAAAAGAGTGTGAAGATCATAATTGAAAGTATCTAGAAGATAAATAAGATTTCTAAGAAAAGTGAATAAGAAAAGTAAGAAAAAGAGTGTGAAGATCATAATTGAAAGTATCTAGAAGAAAAATAAGATTTCTAAGAAAAGTGAATAAGAAAAGTAAGAAAAAGAGTGTGAAGATCATATCTGAAAGTATCTAGAAGATAAATAAGATTTCTAAGAAAAGTGAATAAAAAAAGTAAGAAAAAGAGTGTGAAGATCATAATTGAAAGTATCTAGAAGATAAATAAGATTTCTAAGAAAAGTGAATAAGAAAAGTAAGAAAAAGAGTGTGAAGATCATAATTGAAAGTGTCTAGAAGTTAAATAAGATTTCTAAGAAAAGTGAATAAGAAAAGTAAGAAAAAGAGTGTGAAAATCATAATTGAAAGTATACAGAAGATAAATAAGATTTCTAAGAAAAGTGAATAAGAAAAGTAAGAAAAAGAGTGTGAAGATCATAATTGAAAGTATCTAGAAGATAAATAAGATTTCTAAGAAAAGTGAATAAGAAAAGTAAGAAAAAGAGTGTGAAGATCATAATTGAAAGTATCTAGAAGATAAATAAGATTTCTAAGAAAAGTGAATAAGAAAAGTAAGAAAAAGAGTGTGAAGATCATAATTGAAAGTATCTAGAAGATAAATAAGATTTCTAAGAAAAGTGAATAAGAAAAGTAAGAAAAAGAGTGTGAAGATCATAATTGAAAGTATCTAGAAGTTAAATAAGATTTCTAAGAAAAGTGAATAAGAAAAGTAAGAAAAAGAGTGTGAAGATCATAATTGAAAGTATCTAGAAGATAAATAAGATTTCTAAGAAAAGTGAATAAGAAAAGTAAGAAAAAGAGTGTGAAGATCATAATTGAAAGTATCTAGAAGTTAAATAAGATTTCTAAGAAAAGTGAATAAGAAAAGTAAGAAAAAGAGTGTGAAGATCATAGATGAAAGTATCTAGAAGATAAATAAGATTTCTAAGAAAAGTGAATAAGGAAAGTAAGAAAAAGAGTGTGAAGATCATAATTGAAAGTATCTAGAAGATAAATAAGATTTCTAAGAAAAGTGAATAAGAAAAGTAAGAAAAAGAGTGTGAAGATCATAATTGAAAGTATCTAGAAGATAAATAAGATTTCTAAGAAAAGTGAATAAGAAAAGTAAGAAAAAGAGTGTGAAGATCATAATTGAAAGTATCTAGAAGATAAATAAGATTTCTAAGAAAAGTGAATAAGAAAAGTAAGAAAAAGAGTGTGAAGATCATAATTGAAAGTATCTAGAAGATAAATAAGATTTCTAAGAAAAGTGAATAAGAAAAGTAAGAAAAAGAGTGTGAAGATCATAATTGAAAGTATCTAGAAGATAAATAAGATTTCTAAGAAAAGTGAATAAGAAAAGATAGAAAAAGAGTGTGAAGATCATATCTGAAAGTATCTAGAAGATAAATAAGATTTCTAAGAAAAGTGAATAAGAAAAGTAAGAAAAAGAGTGTGAAGATCATAATTGAAAGTGTCTAGAAGATAAATAAGATTTCTAAGAAAAGTGAATAAGAAAAGTAAGAAAAAGAGTGTGAAGATCATAATTGAAAGTATCTAGAAGATAAATAAGATTTCTAAGAAAAGTGAATAAGAAAAGTAAGAAAAAGAGTGTGAAGATCATAATTGAAAGTATCTAGAAGATAAAAAAGATTTCTAAGAAAAGTGAATAAGAAAAGTAAGAAAAAGAGTGTGAAGATCATAATTGAAAGTATCTAGAAGTTAAATAAGATTTCTAAGAAAAGTGAATAAGAAAAGTAAGAAAAAGAGTGTGAAGATCATAATTGAAAGTATCTAGAAGATAAATAAGATTTCTAAGAAAAGTGAATAAGAAAAATAAGAAAAAGAGTGTGAAGATCATAATTGAAAGTATCTAGAAGATAAATAAGATTTCTAAGAAAAGTGAATAAGAAAAGTAAGAAAAAGAGTGTGAAGATCATAATTGAAAGTATCTAGAAGTTAAATAAGATTTCTAAGAAAAGTGAATAAGAAAAGTAAGAAAAAGAGTGTGAAGATCATAGATGAAAGTATCTAGAAGATAAATAAGATTTCTAAGAAAAGTGAATAAGGAAAGTAAGAAAAAGAGTGTGAAGATCATAATTGAAAGTATCTAGAAGAAAAATAAGATTTCTAAGAAAAGTGAATAAGAAAAGTAAGAAAAAGAGTGTGAAGATCATAATTGAAAGTATCTAGAAGATAAAAAAGATTTCTAAGAAAAGTGAATAAGGAAAGTAAGAAAAAGAGTGTGAAGATCATAATTGAAAGTATCTAGAAGATAAATAAGATTTCTAAGAAAAGTGAATAAGAAAAGTAAGAAAAAGAGTGTGAAGATCATATCTGAAAGTATCTAGAAGATAAATAAGATTTCTAAGAAAAGTGAATAAGAAAAGTAAGAAAAAGAGTGTGAAGATCATAATTGAAAGTATCTAGAAGTTAAATAAGATTTCTAAGAAAAGTGAATAAGAAAAGTAAGAAAAAGAGTGTGAAGATCATAATTGAAAGTATCTAGAAGATAAATAAGATTTCTAAGAAAAGTGAATAAGGAAAGTAAGAAAAAGAGTGTGAAGATCATAATTGAAAGTATCTAGAAGATAAATAAGATTTCTAAGAAAAGTGAATAAGAAAAGTAAGAAAAAGAGTGTGAAGATAATAGATGAAAGTATCTAGAAGATAAAAAAGAGTTCTAAGAAAAGTGAATAAGAAAAGTAAGAAAAAGAGTGTGAAGATCATAATTGAAAGTATCTAGAAGATAAATAAGATTTCTAAGAAAAGTGAATAAGAAAAGTAAGAAAAAGAGTGTGAAGATCATAATTGAAAGTATCTAGAAGATAAATAAGATTTCTAAGAAAAGTGAATAAGAAAAGTAAGAAAAAGAGTGTGAAGATCATAATTGAAAGTATCTAGAAGATAAATAAGATTTCTAAGAAAAGTGAATAAGAAAAGTAAGAAAAAGAGTGTGAAGATCATAATTGAAAGTATCTAGAAGATAAATAAGATTTCTAAGAAAAGTGAATAAGAAAAGTAAGAAAAAGAGTGTGAAGATCATAATTGAAAGTATCTAGAAGATAAATAAGATTTCTAAGAAAAGTGAATAAGAAAAGATAGAAAAAGAGTGTGAAGATCATATCTGAAAGTATCTAGAAGATAAATAAGATTTCTAAGAAAAGTGAATAAAAAAAGTAAGAAAAAGAGTGTGAAGATCATAATTGAAAGTATCTAGAAGTTAAATAAGATTTCTAAGAAAAGTGAATAAGGAAAGTAAGAAAAAGAGTGTGAAGATCATAATTGAAAGTATCTAGAAGATAAATAAGATTTCTAAGAAAAGTGAATAAGAAAAGTAAGAAAAAGAGTGTGAAGATCATAATTGAAAGTATCTAGAAGATAAATAAGATTTCTAAGAAAAGTGAATAAGAAAAGATAGAAAAAGAGTGTGAAGATCATATCTGAAAGTATCTAGAAGATAAATAAGATTTCTAAGAAAAGTGAATAAGAAAAGTAAGAAAAAGAGTGTGAAGATCATAATTGAAAGTATCTAGAAGATAAATAAGATTTCTAAGAAAAGTGAATAAGAAAAGTAAGAAAAAGAGTGTGAAGATCATAATTGAAAGTATCTAGAAGTTAAATAAGATTTCTAAGAAAAGTGAATAAGAAAAGTAAGAAAAAGAGTGTGAAGACCATAATTGAAAGTATACAGAAGATAAATAAGATTTCTAAGAAAAGTGAATAAGAAAAGTAAGAAAAAGAGTGTGAAGATCATAATTGAAAGTATCTAGAAGATAAATAAGATTTCTAAGAAAAGTGAATAAGGAAAGTAAGAAAAAGAGTGTGAAGATCATAATTGAAAGTATCTAGAAGATAAATAAGATTTCTAAGAAAAGTGAATAAGAAAAGTAAGAAAAAGAGTGTGAAGATCATAATTGAAAGTATCTAGAAGATAAATAAGATTTCTAAGAAAAGTGAATAAGAAAAGTAAGAAAAAGAGTGTGAAGATCATAATTGAAAGTATCTAGAAGATAAATAAGATTTCTAAGAAAAGTGAATAAGAAAAGTAAGAAAAAGAGTGTGAAGATCATAATTGAAAGTATCTAGAAGATAAATAAGATTTCTAAGAAAAGTGAATAAGAAAAGTAAGAAAAAGAGTGTGAAGATCATAATTGAAAGTATCTAGAAGATAAATAAGATTTCTAAGAAAAGTGAATAAGAAAAGTAAGAAAAAGAGTGTGAAGATCATAATTGAAAGTATCTAGAAGATAAATAAGATTTCTAAGAAAAGTGAATAAGAAAAGTAAGAAAAAGAGTGTGAAGATCATAATTGAAAGTATCTAGAAGATAAATAAGATTTCTAAGAAAAGTGAATAAGAAAAGTAAGAAAAAGAGTCTGAAGATCATAATTGAAAGTATCTAGAAGATAAATAAGATTTCTAAGAAAAGTGAATAAGAAAAGTAAGAAAAAGAGTGTGAAGATCATAATTGAAAGTATCTAGAAGATAAATAAGATTTCTAAGAAAAGTGAATAAGAAAAGTAAGAAAAAGAGTGTGAAGATCATAATTGAAAGTATCTAGAAGATAAATAAGATTTCTAAGAAAAGTGAATAAGAAAAGATAGAAAAAGAGTGTGAAGATCATATCTGAAAGTATCTAGAAGATAAATAAGATTTCTAAGAAAAGTGAATAAGAAAAGTAAGAAAAAGAGTGTGAAGATCATAATTGAAAGTGTCTAGAAGATAAATAAGATTTCTAAGAAAAGTGAATAAGAAAAGTAAGAAAAAGAGTGTGAAGATCATAATTGAAAGTATCTAGAAGATAAATAAGATTTCTAAGAAAAGTGAATAAGAAAAGTAAGAAAAAGAGTGTGAAGATCATAATTGAAAGTATCTAGAAGATAAAAAAGATTTCTAAGAAAAGTGAATAAGAAAAGTAAGAAAAAGAGTGTGAAGATCATAATTGAAAGTATCTAGAAGTTAAATAAGATTTCTAAGAAAAGTGAATAAGAAAAGTAAGAAAAAGAGTGTGAAGATCATAATTAAAGTGTCTAGAAGTTAAATAAGATTTCTAAGAAAAGTGAATAAGAAAAGTAAGAAAAAGAGTGTGAAAATCATAATTGAAAGTATCTAGAAGATAAATAAGATTTCTAAGAAAAGTGAATAAGAAAAGTAAGAAAAAGAGTGTGAAGATCATAGATGAAAGTATACAGAAGATAAAAAAGATTTCTAAGAAAAGTGAATAAGAAAAGTAAGAAAAAGAGTGTGAAGATCATAATTGAAAGTATCTAGAAGATAAATAAGATTTCTAAGAAAAGTGAATAAGAAAAGTAAGAAAAAGAGTGTGAAGATCATAATTGAAAGTATCTAGAAGATAAATAAGATTTCTAAGAAAAGTGAATAAGAAAAGTAAGAAAAAGAGTGTGAAGATCATAATTGAAAGTATCTAGAAGTTAAATAAGATTTCTAAGAAAAGTGAATAAGAAAAGTAAGAAAAAGAGTGTGAAGAGCATAATTGAAAGTATCTAGAAGATAAATAAGATTTCTAAGAAAAGTGAATAAGAAAAGTAAGAAAAAGAGTGTGAAGATCATAATTGAAAGTATCTAGAAGTTAAATAAGATTTCTAAGAAAAGTGAATAAGAAAAGTAAGAAAAAGAGTGTGAAGATCATAGATGAAAGTATCTAGAAGATAAATAAGATTTCTAAGAAAAGTGAATAAGGAAAGTAAGAAAAAGAGTGTGAAGATCATAATTGAAAGTATCTAGAAGATAAATAAGATTTCTAAGAAAAGTGAATAAGAAAAGTAAGAAAAAGAGTCTGAAGATCATAATTGAAAGTATCTAGAAGATAAATAAGATTTCTAAGAAAAGTGAATAAGAAAAGTAAGAAAAAGAGTGTGAAGATCATAATTGAAAGTATCTAGAAGATAAATAAGATTTCTAAGAAAAGTGAATAAGGAAAGTAAGAAAAAGAGTGTGAAGATCATAGATGAAAGTATCTAGAAGATAAATAAGATTTCTAAGAAAAGTGAATAAGAAAAGTAAGAAAAAGAGTGTGAAGATCATAGATGAAAGTATACAGAAGATAAAAAAGATTTCTAAGAAAAGTGAATAAGGAAAGTAAGAAAAAGAGTGTGAAGATCATAATTGAAAGTATCTAGAAGATAAATAAGATTTCTAAGAAAAGTGAATAAGGAAAGTAAGAAAAAGAGTGTGAAGATCATAGATGAAAGTATCTAGAAGATAAATAAGATTTCTAAGAAAAGTGAATAAGAAAAGTAAGAAAAAGAGTGTGAAGATCATAATTGAAAGTATCTAGAAGATAAATAAGATTTCTAAGAAAAGTGAATAAGAAAAGTAAGAAAAAGAGTGTGAAGATCATAATTGAAAGTATCTAGAAGATAAATAAGATTTCTAAGAAAAGTGAATAAGAAAAGTAAGAAAAAGAGTGTGAAGATCATAATTGAAAGTATCTAGAAGATAAATAAGATTTCTAAGAAAAGTGAATAAGAAAAGTAAGAAAAAGAGTGTGAAGATCATAATTGAAAGTATCTAGAAGATAAATAAGATTTCTAAGAAAAGTGAATAAGGAAAGATAGAAAAAGAGTGTGAAGAGCATAATTGAAAGTATCTAGAAGATAAATAAGATTTCTAAGAAAAGTGAATAAGAAAAGTAAGAAAAAGAGTGTGAAAATTATAATTGAAAGTATCTAGAAGATAAATAAGATTTCTAAGAAAAGTGAATAAGAAAAGTAAGAAAAAGAGTGTGAAGACCATAATTGAAAGTATCTAGAAGATAAATAAGATTTCTAAGAAAAGTGAATAAGAAAAGTAAGAAAAAGAGTGTGAAGATCATAATTGAAAGTATCTAGAAGATAAATAAGATTTCTAAGAAAAGTGAATAAGAAAAGTAAGAAAAAGAGTGTAAAGATCATAATTGAAAGTATCTAGAAGTTAAATAAGATTTCTAAGAAAAGTGAATAAGAAAAGTAAGAAAAAGAGTGTGAAGATCAAAATTGAAAGTATCTAGAAGATAAATAAGATTTCTAAGAAAAGTGAATAAGAAAAGTAAGAAAAAGAGTGTGAAGATCATAATAGATGAAAGTATCTAGAAGATAAATAAGATTTCTAAGAAAAGTGAATAAGGAAAGATAGAAAAAGAGTGTGAAGATCATAATTGAAAGTATCTAGAAGATAAAAAAGATTTCTAAGAAAAGTGAATAAGAAAAGTAAGAAAAAGAGTGTGAAGATCATAATTGAAAGTATCTAGAAGATAAA
The DNA here is from genome assembly GCA_946699065.1 of Loxodes magnus. Classification (NCBI taxonomy): domain Eukaryota; phylum Ciliophora; class Karyorelictea; order Loxodida; family Loxodidae; genus Loxodes; species Loxodes magnus. The sequence continues at coordinate 24,230 of CAMPDV010005355.1, forward strand.
TAAGATTTCTAAGAAAAGTGAATAAGGAAAGATAGAAAAAGAGTGTGAAGATCAAAATTGAAAGTATCTAGAAGATAAATAAGATTTCTAAGAAAAGTGAATAAGAAAAGTAAGAAAAAGAGTGTGAAGATCATAATTGAAAGTATCTAGAAGATAAATAAGATTTCTAAGAAAAGTGAATAAGGAAAGTAAGAAAAAGAGTGTGAAGATCATAATTGAAAGTATCTAGAAGATAAATAAGATTTCTAAGAAAAGTGAATAAGAAAAGTAAGAAAAAGAGTGTGAAAATCATAATTGAAAGTATCTAGAAGATAAAAAAGATTTCTAAGAAAAGTGAATAAGAAAAGTAAGAAAAAGAGTGTGAAGATCATAATTGAAAGTATCTAGAAGATAAAAAAGATTTCTAAGAAAAGTGAATAAGAAAAGTAAGAAAAAGAGTGTGAAGATCATAATTGAAAGTATCTAGAAGATAAATAAGATTTCTAAGAAAAGTGAATAAGGAAAGTAAGAAAAAGAGTGTGAAAATCATAATTGAAAGTATCTAGAAGATAAATAAGATTTCTAAGAAAAGTGAATAAGAAAAGTAAGAAAAAGAGTGTGAAAATCATAATTGAAAGTATCTAGAAGATAAATAAGATTTCTAAGAAAAGTGAATAAGGAAAGTAAGAAAAAGAGTGTGAAAATCATAATTGAAAGTATCTAGAAGATAAATAAGATTTCTAAGAAAAGTGAATAAGAAAAGTAAGAAAAAGAGTGTGAAAATCATAATTGAAAGTATCTAGAAGATAAATAAGATTTCTAAGAAAAGTGAATAAGGAAAGATAGAAAAAGAGTGTGAAGATCATAATTGAAAGTATCTAGAAGATAAATAAGATTTCTAAGAAAAGTGAATAAGAAAAGTAAGAAAAAGAGTGTGAAGATCATAATTGAAAGTATCTAGAAGTTAAATAAGATTTCTAAGAAAAGTGAATAAGAAAAGTAAGAAAAAGAGTGTGAAGATCATAATTGAAAGTATCTAGAAGATAAATAAGATTTCTAAGAAAAGTGAATAAGGAAAGTAAGAAAAAGAGTGTGAAAATCATAATTGAAAGTATCTAGAAGATAAATAAGATTTCTAAGAAAAGTGAATAAGAAAAGTAAGAAAAAGAGTGTGAAGATCATAGATGAAAGTATACAGAAGATAAAAAAGATTTCTAAGAAAAGTGAATAAGAAAAGTAAGAAAAAGAGTGTGAAGATCATAATTGAAAGTATCTAGAAGATAAATAAGATTTCTAAGAAAAGTGAATAAGAAAAGTAAGAAAAAGAGTGTGAAGATCATAATTGAAAGTATCTAGAAGTTAAATAAGATTTCTAAGAAAAGTGAATAAGAAAAGTAAGAAAAAGAGTGTGAAGATCATAATTGAAAGTATCTAGAAGATAAATAAGATTTCTAAGAAAAGTGAATAAGAAAAGTAAGAAAAAGAGTGTGAAGATCATAATTGAAAGTATCTAGAAGATAAATAAGATTTCTAAGAAAAGTGAATAAGAAAAGTAAGAAAAAGAGTGTGAAGATCATAATTGAAAGTATCTAGAAGTTAAATAAGATTTCTAAGAAAAGTGAATAAGAAAAGTAAGAAAAAGAGTGTGAAGATCATAATTGAAAGTGTCTAGAAGTTAAATAAGATTTCTAAGAAAAGTGAATAAGAAAAGTAAGAAAAAGAGTGTGAAAATCATAATTGAAAGTATCTAGAAGATAAATAAGATTTCTAAGAAAAGTGAATAAGAAAAGTAAGAAAAAGAGTGTGAAAATCATAATTGAAAGTATCTAGAAGATAAATAAGATTTCTAAGAAAAGTGAATAAGAAAAGTAAGAAAAAGAGTGTGAAAATCATAATTGAAAGTATCTAGAAGATAAATAAGATTTCTAAGAAAAGTGAATAAGGAAAGATAGAAAAAGAGTGTGAAGATCATAATTGAAAGTGTCTAGAAGATAAAAAAGATTTCTAAGAAAAGTGAATAAGAAAAGTAAGAAAAAGAGTGTGAAGATCATAATTGAAAGTATCTAGAAGATAAAAAAGATTTCTAAGAAAAGTGAATAAGAAAAGTAAGAAAAAGAGTGTGAAGATCATAATTGAAAGTATCTAGAAGATAAATAAGATTTCTAAGAAAAGTGAATAAGGAAAGTAAGAAAAAGAGTGTGAAGATCATAATTGAAAGTATCTAGAAGATAAATAAGATTTCTAAGAAAAGTGAATAAGAAAAGTAAGAAAAAGAGTGTGAAAATCATAATTGAAAGTATACAGAAGATAAAAAAGATTTCTAAGAAAAGTGAATAAGAAAAGTAAGAAAAAGAGTGTGAAGATCATAATTGAAAGTATCTAGAAGATAAATAAGATTTCTAAGAAAAGTGAATAAGAAAAGTAAGAAAAAGAGTGTGAAGATCATAATTGAAAGTATCTAGAAGTTAAATAAGATTTCTAAGAAAAGTGAATAAGAAAAGTAAGAAAAAGAGTGTGAAGATCATAATTGAAAGTATCTAGAAGATAAATAAGATTTCTAAGAAAAGTGAATAAGAAAAGTAAGAAAAAGAGTGTGAAGATCATAATTGAAAGTATCTAGAAGATAAATAAGATTTCTAAGAAAAGTGAATAAGAAAAGTAAGAAAAAGAGTGTGAAGATCATAATTGAAAGTATCTAGAAGTTAAATAAGATTTCTAAGAAAAGTGAATAAGAAAAGTAAGAAAAAGAGTGTGAAGATCATAATTGAAAGTGTCTAGAAGTTAAATAAGATTTCTAAGAAAAGTGAATAAGAAAAGTAAGAAAAAGAGTGTGAAAATCATGATTGAAAGTATCTAGAAGATAAATAAGATTTCTAAGAAAAGTGAATAAGAAAAGTAAGAAAAAGAGTGTGAAGATCATAGATGAAAGTATACAGAAGATAAAAAAGATTTCTAAGAAAAGTGAATAAGAAAAATAAGAAAAAGAGTGTGAAGATCATAATTGAAAGTATCTAGAAGTTAAATAAGATTTCTAAGAAAAGTGAATAAGAAAAGTAAGAAAAAGAGTGTGAAGATCATAATTGAAAGTATCTAGAAGATAAATAAGATTTCTAAGAAAAGTGAATAAGAAAAATAAGAAAAAGAGTGTGAAGATCATAATTGAAAGTATCTAGAAGATAAATAAGATTTCTAAGAAAAGTGAATAAGAAAAGTAAGAAAAAGAGTGTGAAGATCATAATTGAAAGTATCTAGAAGATAAATAAGATTTCTAAGAAAAGTGAATAAGAAAAGTAAGAAAAAGAGTGTGAAGATCAAAATTGAAAGTATCTAGAAGATAAATAAGATTTCTAAGAAAAGTGAATAAGAAAAGTAAGAAAAAGAGTGTGAAGATCATAATTGAAAGTGTCTAGAAGTTAAATAAGATTTCTAAGAAAAGTGAATAAGAAAAGTAAGAAAAAGAGTGTGAAGATCATAATTGAAAGTATCTAGAAGATAAATAAGATTTCTAAGAAAAGTGAATAAGAAAAGTAAGAAAAAGAGTGTGAAGATCATAATTGAAAGTATCTAGAAGTTAAATAAGATTTCTAAGAAAAGTGAATAAGAAAAGTAAGAAAAAGAGTGTGAAGATCAAAATTGAAAGTATCTAGAAGATAAATAAGATTTCTAAGAAAAGTGAATAAGAAAAGTAAGAAAAAGAGTGTGAAGATCATAATTGAAAGTATCTAGAAGTTAAATAAGATTTCTAAGAAAAGTGAATAAGAAAAGTAAGAAAAAGAGTGTGAAGATCATAATTGAAAGTATCTAGAAGTTAAATAAGATTTCTAAGAAAAGTGAATAAGAAAAGTAAGAAAAAGAGTGTGAAGATCATAATTGAAAGTATCTAGAAGTTAATTAAGATTTCTAAGAAAAGTGAATAAGAAAAATAAGAAAAAGAGTGTGAAGATCATAATTGAAAGTATCTAGAAGATAAATAAGATTTCTAAGAAAAGTGAATAAGAAAAGTAAGAAAAAGAGTGTGAAGATCATAATTGAAAGTATCTAGAAGTTAAATAAGATTTCTAAGAAAAGTGAATAAGAAAAGTAAGAAAAAGAGTGTGAAGATCATAATTGAAAGTATCTAGAAGTTAAATAAGATTTCTAAGAAAAGTGAATAAGAAAAGTAAGAAAAAGAGTGTGAAGATCATAATTGAAAGTATCTAGAAGTTAAATAAGATTTCTAAGAAAAGTGAATAAGAAAAATAAGAAAAAGAGTGTGAAGATCATAATTGAAAGTGTCTAGAAGTTAAATAAGATTTCTAAGAAAAGTGAATAAGAAAAGTAAGAAAAAGAGTGTGAAGATCATAATTGAAAGTATCTAGAAGTTAAATAAGATTTCTAAGAAAAGTGAATAAGAAAAGTAAGAAAAAGAGTGTGAAGATCATAATTGAAAGTATCTAGAAGATAAATAAGATTTCTAAGAAAAGTGAATAAGGAAAGTAAGAAAAAGAGTGTGAAGATCATAATTGAAAGTATCTAGAAGATAAATAAGATTTCTAAGAAAAGTGAATAAGAAAAGTAAGAAAAAGAGTGTGAAAATCATAATTGAAAGTATCTAGAAGATAAATAAGATTTCTAAGAAAAGTGAATAAGAAAAGTAAGAAAAAGAGTGTGAAGATCATAATTGAAAGTATCTAGAAGTTAAATAAGATTTCTAAGAAAAGTGAATAAGAAAAGTAAGAAAAAGAGTGTGAAGATCATAATTGAAAGTATCTAGAAGATAAATAAGATTTCTAAGAAAAGTGAATAAGAAAAGTAAGAAAAAGAGTGTGAAGATCATAATTGAAAGTATCTAGAAGATAAATAAGATTTCTAAGAAAAGTGAATAAGAAAAGTAAGAAAAAGAGTGTGAAGATCATAATTGAAAGTATCTAGAAGATAAATAAGATTTCTAAGAAAAGTGAATAAGAAAAGTAAGAAAAAGAGTGTGAAGATCAAAATTGAAAGTATCTAGAAGATAAATAAGATTTCTAAGAAAAGTGAATAAGAAAAGTAAGAAAAAGAGTGTGAAGATCATAATTGAAAGTATCTAGAAGATAAATAAGATTTCTAAGAAAAGTGAATAAGAAAAGTAAGAAAAAGAGTGTGAAAATCATAATTGAAAGTATCTAGAAGATAAATAAGATTTCTAAGAAAAGTGAATAAGAAAAGTAAGAAAAAGAGTGTGAAAATCATAATTGAAAGTATCTAGAAGATAAAAAAGATTT